>DWPZ01000029.1:0-10002 GCA_018252115.1 Milanion marciana | reverse complement strand
CTGGACAAAGAGGCATTCCATCTTAAGCCTCAGGGGTAGCAACGCACCCTCCTCGCGTGGGAGCCCAATGCGAGTTTGAGAGAGAGTGTCTATGGGCGGCAGTGACCATTTAACACCAGATGGCCTGCCCGTTTGCTAAATCAATGACATAAAAAAATCCATCTTCTTCCCACAGCTGTGGGGTAACAAGCGAACATTTTCCGGATCCTAAATTAAAAATAATGGGACGGCATGAAGAGATTGCTAAGAAACTATTATGTAGTAACCTTCGTACTGTATTGTCCACTCTCGCCCTTATGCGTAACGCAATAAGGGTCAAAGTGTTTCGCAAAAGAAACATGACAAGTAACTGCCTCGCTTAACCTGTTTTTTCTGTTCCTATCATGTTTCATGTTTTATAATATTCTAACGTTACAATCTAACTCGCTAGTATTGAGAAGTGAGTGTCAGTTTGTATGTTTATTATCACGATGTCAAGAAATTTATGATAAATACGTACCAGATGCGTGATTAGTATTAAACTGGCTTACCTCACGTCTATTTTTGGGATAGCCCGACTAGTTTAAGACCCATTGCAGGCCCTTCATCGTGAGCTGTTACCAGTCATAAAGTCGCGGCGAGGACAGTCTTTTGAGTGAGACGGTGTAGTCCACCATAGTCTATTGTATTTTGGTCAGATTCCTTTATGTACCTCAGGATAATGGCATGGAGTGTGTATTCAAATTAACGTGTTCTCTTAATTGGTGTACAAAGGTGGTAGAGCCTGTCCCAGGCTCGCCCGCGTGGTTACCACCCTGCACCTATGTCTACCGTGAAGCAGCAGCAATGTTGCGTTTCGGTTTGAAGGGTGCAGAATGCGGAGTAGGTATTACATACATACATTGTACTTGTATTGGATAGTTTTTTTTTACGAGTTGACTCTTAATTTTATAAACTTAGAAAAACGCAAAACCAATACCTACTCGTCACATCAGTATATCATATATTTATGTTTTGTCCGTATCGATATTTTCATTTTTTTTCTAACAAATAAAATATTTAAAAACATAAGAACGGGGCATACAGTTAGTTTCGATATTTTAATCGCTGTTTTTCTCGACTTTACTAATTCACAGATACGATAAATATTGTAACATTAATGTTATGGAAAAATGCATTTAAAATTTGCATATACTAAACGCATGACATTCTAGAATGTTTGCTGTTTACATACAAGTCTTATAAAATACTAGCTCATACTGGTTTTGTGGCCTTAAATAGAAAAAAAAACGTCGAGAAAAAGTATGAAGTAGGTATATATCTATTAGGTACTACCCCTTTTCCGTAGCATAAGCTTATTACGCTGACAATAATATAATACCTTTATTATATTATTAAATAATTAAATAATAATTAAACATTAAAATTATGAGATAATAGAAAGTACTTTAATCACATCACTTTTATTTAACTCAAAATGATGCTATATGATGATGTATGAAAATCTTAACTACCTAAAGTTCGCAAATGTAGGTACCTACCCATCAATACATTACGTGTTCATTATGTAATATGTCAAGCTTTTTCGACATACGACAGTCAGCAACTACCTATGTTATTAAGTACCTATAAATATAACGCGACTAATATGATAATTAAAGTAATCAAAATTATAGGTATATAAGGTTTTAATATTACTATACCTTATATTTTCTTATTTTTACTATTTTTATGGTTTTTATTAGCTGATATATACGACGAAATCTATCTTGCAGTCTACAAGTATCAGAATCGAAATATATGATAGATATGCGTTGCCAATATTTAATAAATTACTAGATATATAAAAAACTTTGTAAAATCTACTAAAATCTTATAAAGTAAAAGTTTAACTCTATTCCATAACGATTCCATTTATAAAATAAACATTAAAATTCGTCAGTTAAAGGTTTTAAAATTTAAGTACCTAAGCTGGTATTAGTTTTAAAATGGCGTCTAACTAATAATGCCATTGTCTGAAACTGGTAGAATTTTGGTTACGACACCGGCGCCCGCGCAGGCTTGACTCATGCGAAACTATGTGGAGGGGACTCGGGGATGGACCATCCAACACCTTAAGCCTGTACTTTTAAGGACTATATTCGAGTGTTTTTGAGAGCTCAGTATTGTTTTACGAAATCGTTTCAAGCTGAGTCGTTAGGATAGATAAATAGGTCTCCGAGGCTTTACATCTGGTACTCTTGAGTTCGAAAACATGATTTCGTCGGTACGAACATTATGTAAGGAGTTTAGCTTGATATTCGATCCTGCCGGAGTTTATTCTGTTTTTATACATGTTACTGTTACTTACAATACTTCAGTATGATGTTTTCAGTTCGACATATCCGTAGTCTTTAAAAAGTCGCTCGTTTTTGTTAGAAACGTTAAAAACATAACTTTTCAAGAAGGTACCTAAATCTTTGCTGAATATTACCAATATAATAATAAGTATGAATAAAACTTTTAACTAGAGAATCATTATAATAATCCACACATTCCGTTATCTGTTTGTTTGCTGAAGGCTTCCCCCTTTCTCCTATCCCTAATGTGAATAAAGCCTTCAGCACCCTGTATTTAGACAATTCTTTATGCAGGTGTAGTCACAACAATAACCGTATGAAGACGTAATTATAAATTTTGTCATGGATTACTACCATATATATATCAAGTATATATTCTGTGTTACAAGAGAAGTGCGATGGATTGGCCATACCCACTGATGTCTCTCTTCATGATTGAGGAGCTGGTTGATCACAGCCTAAGTCTGTGAGGATTAAGATTTGACACGCTTGAATCTGAAGTCGAAGCGGTGAGTATTGCTACGCAATACCCACTGAAGATAATTTTCGGAGAGATACGAACAAACGCGCTGAAGGTGACTATAAAATAAATAGCTCGGTGTATAAAATAAATAGGAACATTGTTTGTACGTTCAGGATAGCACTGGCCGGCGCTGGGTATTATCGACCATGTTTATTTGCTCGAGCTGAAAGAAGGCAATCTGGCGGAGTAAGGCGCGGTTCTTACTAGGTGGTTTTCATGAATTCACAATAGTTTTTTAAAATAACTTATATAATAATTGTAATGAATTATTGATTATTAAAACTTACATAAATAATTACGACAAAAATTTAGTCTCCCTTTTAATTCACTTCTCTGTCTCCGTGAAATATAAAATTGAATGAAATTGAAATGTAAATTTTGAAAATGAAATATAAATACATATTAAATTATTTTAACATAAATACATTTAATTAAAACATTAACTAAATGTTTGACGAATGACAAATTCAGATTTGTCGCTGAGCAAGTATTAATAATAGCATAAGCAAGTGATTAATAACATTTTTTTATGACATAGAGATAGCAAACGGGCATGCAGGCCATCTGGTGTTAAATGTTCACTGCCGCCCATAGGACACTTTCCCAAACTCGCTTAGGACTGGTGTCCCACGGGAGACTATAATAGAGTGCGTTGCTACCCCTGAGGCCTAAAGTGGAATGCCTCTTTATCCCGTATACCGCAAACTGCATCCTTCAAACCGAAACGAAACATTGGAAGAGATAATATTTTTTTTATGTACCTATATATATAGGTCCTTTTTTATATGCCTATGTATATAGGTCCTTTTTTATATACCTATGTATATGATAATAAAGGGATCGTGGAGGGTATGTATCGATGTACACTGACACCTGACTGACAGCTACTTCACGGCAGAAATAGATGCAGGGTGTTAACTACGCGGGCGAGCCTGGGACAGACTCTACCACCTTTAAAACATCTGAGAAAATGTATAATTATGGCCAACTAATCTTCTATTTCAGGCTCGAAAAGCGCACGGACTACATATTCCAAAGCCAACACTTATATCCCTGTAGGCTATACTTAATAAATTAGTTACGTATTATTTCCCGCGTAACTCTCGACCATTAATCAAATGTTTACATCTCTATCGCATATCGAATGGCGAAACTTGAATCAGGCCTATTGAACGTGCATTATGGATGATCGTAACCGTCTTCCGTACATGGTGGACTTGATGGAATACAATATGCTGCTGATAGAATGAATGAGATAGGTTTTACATATTCACAATGTATATAGCAGCTGCTTAAAGCACTATGATTTAAAAACTGAACTGAATAAAAGAAATAATTCACAGGTGCGAAAAACTAATATGAACTTTAATTATGTGTAATGTAGGTACAGTCATGTTGAATCAGTTTATATAAGCACGTTAACAATTACAATGCTGATGATTAATATTAAACTGGCTTATGTTTGATTTAGGGATATACCGATTAGTTTTGGACCTATTCGATTATTATTCACCACGAGATGAACATGTCAACATGAGAAGATGATAGTTGGGCTACAACTGGTCAAAGGCTCGCGGAGAATACTTTCTTTTTTAAATTCACCTACCAGGTGAAGCTTCTAATTAAACCAAACAAAAAAATATTTTTGGGTAGATATAATTATCTCCACCAATCCGCATTGGAGCAGCGTGGTGGAGTATGGTCTAGGCTTCCTCAGATACCGGAAAGACCCGGGCTACAGTGGCCAGATATAATTATTATATTGTCCATAGATATATTGTAAGACGATTGAAAGTGTAAGCATACATTAACTTTACATTATTTGATTTGCATTATTAATATTATGATTATCAAAAACCGCTTGTGTGCATCGCGTCGAACGCTAGCAAATTCTATTTTTGATGTTTAGATCGGTTAATGCGCGCGATGCAGTTTTATGCACAAATTTGCGCCCGCGCCGCCGGATGGAACGCCCGCCATTTTTAAATTTAAATTTAGAAACCGAATCACAGGAAGCTCGTGCTATTTTCGAGTTTTATTTATTCGTCTAGGCGTGGCTTGGCTAGGGATACAGCGATTAGAAAAATGGCGTTTCAGTAGAAAAAGTTATACTGTAAAATACCTTCCAGTTGATAGGAAACTGGAGTGTTACCGTTATAACAGTCTTATTAAAATATTTGTCCAGCTATGACAACAGATGTAAATTAAAATGTCATGTTGAAGTCGGGTCACAGCCTGATAGAAATACTTAAAAATAATATTTTAAAATATTATTTCATCAATAGAACTTTACGTTGTATTATTACACAGAAGTTAGAAACTTGGTTAATGGTTTAATTTGAATTCAATTAAGCTGGCAATTTGCTTCAAATGTTGAATTATGGCAAAGTAAAAAAAAATCAATTTCCATGGTATTAAAAGGTACCTTCATGTTTTGAAATATATTTGACATGAAATATTTGTAATTTTTGCACATACTTTACCACAACGTTTATAAACCTTATAAATAAAAATGAAAAAAGTAGCGTAGAAAATCGTCATTTTATTAGAAAACCCCCACGGCACAGTGCTCAACATGTCGGTCTGTGACGGGTCCTGGGTTCGATCCCCAGTAGAGCAGAAACTTGAATTACGGATTTAGATTTCTGTTACAAGTCTGGGTGTTTGTGTAACTGTCTTTGTGTGCCTCCATGGCACCCACGACACAGGGTATTACTATCCTACTGTGGGGCTACTAGTAAGCGTTAATTATAATTATTATTTTTCTATTTTATTAAGTCATAATTTTTAATTTCTTTGATATCTGAGAAATTTCATTAGATATTTACAGGTAGGTATATTAAGTGTATTCCGGGTGGACCGCAGTGTAAAGTCAGAAATATTTTCTTTAAAATTTCTCTTTGAAACTTCCAATATTGACTATGGTCTATATTGGCCACTGCAGGCCGGGTTTTTCCTTATGTTTGAAGAGGTCTAAAAAAGTATACCGCGCGATATAATGGGGCTCTACTGGGATTTAGTAAAGAGGTTGTGTCAGAATTCACCGCCCGAAGGCCTTTGACACCGTTGTCCGATAGCCGACAGCTCAACGAGGCCTCCGAAGCACGGAAGCTCTCAAGATATATTGCCTATAGGGGTCACCGATCCAACTCCCAATCGGAGCCGGCGTTGCTAAACTTGTGTGATCTGTTGCTTGTAACACTGTATGCGACCACGAGCACTATCTATTGTTAATAATTGACAGTCGCGCCTAGACTCACTTACTCACGGAACCACCACCGATGGACCTCTTGGTGCGACGCAGCCCACCAGCCAGCAAGAATACTGTACACACTAACGCAAATAGGTATTTACAGTAAAATAAGCAATACCATGTAATTTCAATTTCAATAAATTGAAATTATAATTAAATGTAAAATTTTACAAAGCGAAATTAGCTTATATGCTAAAGCTCTTTAAATAAAGAGAGAGAGAGAGAAAGGTGCAGGAAGGCAAAAAGCACAGGACAAACGTGCAATCTTAGGCGTCAGTGTACATCGATACATACCCTCTACGATCCCTTTTTTATCATAAGTATATGATCAGTGAAAAAGAACCAATATTCTCTCTTCCAATGTTGCGTTTCGGTTTGAAGGGTGCAGTTCGCGGTTCACGGGAGAAAGAGGCATTCCATCTTAAGCCTAAGGGATGGCAACGCTTCCTCATACAGTTTCGCGTGAGACACCAGTCCTATGCGAGTTTGGAGAAGTGTCCTATAGGCGGAAATGATTAACACCAGATGACCTGCATGCCCTTTTTCTACCTCAATGACATGAAAAAAAAGGGTTTTCCATACAAAATCGTTGAACTAAGCACTTGGCTAACCCACTGATGATCCCTGATGACCTCTGATGATGAAGATCAATATGATGACGAGGCAACCCACGCGCAGTGAGTAGTGCGTCGTAAAAATCTCTCGAAAGATGCATCGAACAGACGGCGCGCGGTATTGCGTTATTTTTGCCGATGCAACCTTGGGTTTTAGTGTATTTTTGTATTGCACCCACTGCACTTGGCGAGATACGAGCTTTGATATAAAAAGAGTTTATAAATCGGTTGAGTTGTTTGCGTGTGCGCTGTTTGACGTGGTCACGGTGAAATGAGAACAAAGACGTGCTGGTAACAAGTGGTAACGACAGGCCAAAGATCGGCAGCTATGCCTTTGAAGTTGTGATTGATAGTGACTGGTCAGATTTAGCTTTTTTTATTTCAACGAATTAGCAACCGGCATGCAGGTTATCCGGTGTCAAATGGTCACTGTTGCCCATAGATACCCTTCCTTAACTCACGGAGGATAAATGTCATATGTGAGGCGGCAGCAATGGCTACCCCTGAGGCCTCAGATGGAACACCTCTTTGCCCACGTCTGCCGTGCCGCACTGCATTTTTCTAACTATAGATAAAACTACATTGCTGCTGCTTCACGGCAGAAATCGGTGAAGCGGTGGTGTTTATTTATTCTTACATTTATAGGTATATACTTATATTTAATTAAGTCTAAGCTGAGTTCAATTAAGTATTAGTGAACTATGTATCATAAAATTAGTTTAAAGTATCTACATTCCTTAATACGGGCACGTATTGTTTTGAATATTATTAATATTGACGACCCTTGTGGCGCAGTGGTCATCATGCCGGTCCGCCACTTGACGGGTCCTGGATTCGATCCCCAGCAGAGAAGAAATTTGAATGATGAGCTTGGATTTCTGTTACTGGTCTGGGTGTTTGTTTCACTGTCTTCGTGTGCGTCCATGGCACCCACGACACATACTATCCTACTGTGGCGTTGTGAGTATGATTATTTTTTTTATTATTAATATTAGTTAAATTTTGTTGTCTAAATCCATTGTATTTTGCATAAAATACAATATGTTCAATTGATTAAAATATTTAAAACTAAAATTAAAATATACATGTTTTATAATTATATGTAAATACGTTAATCTATTGATCGGGCTGATGATCTGAGGAATAGGGTAGGAAACTGGTGGTTTCAGAGAGCACTGGACCGTACGGAATGGCGCCGCCAAGGTGAAGCCTATGGCCAGCGGTGGACCTCGGAAGCCTGATGGATGGATGATAATCCTATCATCATCCGATGATACTCGAGGCCCTTCATCATGAACTCCCACCGGTCACTAGGTCGCGGAGACCCTAGTTGCGGTACCGCGAAAACAGACGTCAGACATGCCTGTATAATAGTGATATGTTATATAATAATAATAATTCTTTAATTTCAGAATACATCCACATATTGTTAGTAAATACTTATTATCTATGTTAGTATTAATCTTTATTGAAAAAAAGTACATTGAGTTACAAAGTATAGGGGACCTCTACCTTCTGGTTTAGCTATTCGCTGTGAATTATATAATATATGTATTGTATTATATATTGTATAGGTATTGTCATTCGTAACATTGTTAATAATTTTTTGGCGCATCACACACGTCACGTGATATGCCTATTTATGCACTAGTCGTTGTGGACGTTAGTAAGTCGTATAAATAAAATTAAAACCTATATAATAGCAACAGCCTATATCTTTGTTACCACAGATTAGTATTTGATACAAAATATAGTCAAAAAGACGTAAACACCTCGACAATAGACCAACATAAACATCAGTGCAGTAAAACTTACGTTTTAATACCGTTTATTAGGAGAAGCGTTGCATTTATTCCACCCTGCACCTATTTCTACCGTGAAGCAGCAGCAATCTTGCGTTTCGGTTGGAAGGATGTAGTCTGCGGTTCACGGGACAAAGGTATTCCTTCTTAAGTCTGAAGGGTAGCAACGCACCTCCTACAGTCTCGCGTGGGACAGTAATCCTATGCGAGTTTGGGGAGGGTGTCTATGGCGGCAGTGACCATTTTACACAAGATGGCCTACATGTTCATTTGCTACCTTATTCTAAATCAAGACCAATGGGCAACTTTACGCGTTTGCTACAACATAAAAGCGAAAAAACGCGGACAATGAGTTATGTTTATGTCTACGATCGAGTGCAAATACGACGTCAATCGCTATTATAGTTAATAAAATATTGATATATATTCTTGCATTTTTATTCTATTTGTTTTACTTTAGTTACAAGAACCTTAGATAGAGCTCATTATATATTATATTTCTGTGAATTTGATAACTTTTAACAAGTCGTCTTCTTCAGTGACTGAATATAAATAAATAAACATAATAAATAAACGTTTCACAGTAAAAGCCCCACAGTAGGATAGTAGTATCCTGTGTCCTGGTGCCATGGCCACACAAAGACAGTAACACAAACACCCAGACCAGTAACAGAAATCCAAACTCATCATTCAAATTTCTGCCCTGCGGGGAATTGAACCCAGGACCTTTCACGTGGCGAACCGGCGTGTTGACCACTACGCCACGGGGGTCGTCAACTCCAAATATAAACCGTATAGAAGGAAATTGAAAAACAAATCATTAGGAAATTTAAAAAAATTGCTCAGTGATAAAATTCATTAGGTATCTATATTTCTGTAGTAGTAACACAACCAATAAGAAATGTATAAGTGTTTTCGGCCAATACCGAGTGGGTTAGAACATTAGTCAACACACACAGACACACACACACGTCACTATTGGCACGAAAGTTCTGATATATTAAGGTTATGTACATTTTTCGATCTATTTTTGCAGTTGTGAGTTTTTATCCCTCCTGGATCGGAATGGGAGGTTTTGGTACTTGTCTTGCATTTATAAATCTTTATTTCACTTCTTGGGTATCCAGGCCATCTGGTGTTAAATGGTCACTGCCGCAATTAGACACCATCCTAAACGCACGCGCGGCTGTAGGAGGGTGCGTTGTTACCCCTGAGGCTTAAGATGGAATGCCTCTTTGTCCCGTGAACCGGAAACTGCACCCTTCAAACCTAAACGGTAACATTTAACACCAGATGGCCTGCAAGCCCGTTTGCTGCCTTTATTGATAAAAAAATTATATTGGAAAAGCAATATTGACAACATAAACATGATTTTGGTGTTGAAGACTCTGTATTATATGATAATTGTAACTAATAAAATAAAAATAAATAAACGATTCACACTCACAGCCCCACAGTAGGATAGTAGTATCCTGTGTCGTGGGTGCCATGG
>DWPZ01000028.1:0-10061 GCA_018252115.1 Milanion marciana | reverse complement strand
AGTTTACTCCACACTGTTGTTTTCGCGGCACTAAATCCATCACACGCACCAAACCGGTACAGGTTGTAATAGATTATTTATAGATCTTCACAGGTTTATATCTACTGTAGATTTATTTCGCTGTATGACACCATCATACAATAAATATGTATGTCAAATGATCATTCGTTTAATTTCTGGTCTTGACATGCCCCACAGTTTCATAGTTGATTTTTAACTTCGCTTTAATGATCACATATCTCTCAGACAAACCATAGCTAAGATATGACATACATTTTAGTTATATAAAAGAATCCGACAGATACGTTAGCATAGATTTTGGTTATATACATACATATATAACAATTCGAAAGATAAATGTTGGTTATATAAATAGAATAATTTAATGTACATCGACATAATATATATTTTTCGGTTATACACAATAACCTGATAGATATCAATACATAACTCCGGGATATATGCAAGATAAACATATAAGGTGTGGTTATATAGGTACAGCAATACAAGATATTTGTACACATAACTTTTAGTTTTTAACAACAATCGAAAACACTAAAATGACTATTAACACAAAAAATCCTACACTAATTAAGTAAGGTCAAATGTCACTGCAACTTTTTAAAAATAAATGCAATCGATTGAAACACCAATTCACTGTTGTCCTACTTAATTTCACGACTGTTAGCACCTAAATCACAATGGCGATAATTCGTTCCAATATTTACCACTTGGATTTTCTCCAAATAAAATATCTTTTGTTACTCAAGCTTCATTGCTAGCTACTACTAACAATTAATCGAGAGAGGACAATGTCATAATAATCAACATGATGAAAAAAATTAAAATTTTAAGACAGTCGATTTATTTTGCTCATTGATTGCCGAACAAACAGGTATTTATATCGCAATGTTTTAAAAAAACGCATTGAATTTAATTATTTTTTAAATACATACCGTACATATGTTAAACAAGTAAATAAAATTTTAGGTGCACCTAGAAATTACTAAAAGTTATTTTTATATTTGCAAACTGTTTAACCGGGCTTACATGACGTTTAATTTCGGGATAACCTAAATACTTTTAAAGCTATTCAAGGTCCTTTTGACCCACGGGACCTTATGATGAAGAACCTCGATTAAGTCCTGAACTAGTGGATAGACCTCGAAGTCTAAAGAAACTCACAAATCGATCAGAGAAAAAATATTTAAATTAACTGAAATACACACGCCGGCACAATTAACCGCCATTAACATATTTTGGAATATTTCGTACACGCAAATAAATTTGTCAAATATTATTTTTTATTTCTGGTAAACTATCGAGTAGCAAATAAGCAACAACAGCAATTTTGTTAAAAAAATTGCAGCTTTTTGTGCAAAACAAAAAAATATACAGAAACACCTTTTTCTTGAAACAATACAGAAAAATTAACGAACCGAACTTGTACCCCAAGAAGCACACCAGACCCGCAATACTCTAAGGGCTCTAGAATCACGGACTTGTTAAATTAGTGATTTCATTGTGGACTTGTGGCCAAGGATCTATAGATAGAACGATCTGTTATCCGAGGTCATGGGGTTTTAGTTTTAAAAAAAAGGAAATTATTTTAAACTAAATAAATGTAATAATAAAAAGGATTTGACAAAACAATGATTTAGAAATAAAAATGATTTCGAGAAGGACGAGTATCCCCTACAACGATTTAGAAGTAACTAACTTATTCTAAGTATGAAATGACAATTCTGCAGTTACAAAGGTGATGACGATGTAAATATCCCTTGCAAGTGTAGGGCTGTAACAACCCCCACGTTAAGAGGAAACTTACGGAAAAGTAAGTTTTCGTCAGCCGATGCGTAACCGAGGCTGAGGCGCTTGCATTTCTAAATCGTGATCTAAACTTTCTTCTTTATTAATTATTATTTTGTTTGATTTTGGAAATAATTTTCGAAGATACTTGTCCTTATTACAAAAATACAATACAATAAAACTTAAGCATATAATACAAGATAAAATACTTAAAATAGGAAAACTTATATGATTATTCCATGGGGATGTCACCAGTACCTTATCCAATTCCTTAACAATTTCATCTGATGTCAATTTAACGGTTTTTAAATCATCTAAATTAATATTTTGTATCTTTAAAACTGGTAAAGTTAGATTTTTAATATAATTTAATCTACAACAACTGTCGTTAAGGATATTAAAATCTGGTGATAAGCTTGGTACATTTATATTAGGTAAATTTTTTCTTACAAATCTAGAGTTCTTATGATAAGCTATGCATTTTAAAGGAATATCAAGTATACCTGTACCAGATATAACAAATTCATTGATCTCATTATTTTCGCATTCGACGGAAAGTTTGGCAGGTTTTGATTGAACAAATACCCAACTTTCGTTATATAATTTATGCCAAATATCTATGTCGCCATGTACAATTTTATATTGACAGGTTTCAGGTAATTTTGATACAGATTTGGTTATAATCTCTATTTCACAGGATGGATTACCAGCTTTAGTGTAAATATCAGAAATTTCACAAAGGTAAGTCTTAGTAATAATAATATTTTTACATGAATTCAGAGTCTTAAGGTAAGTGAAAGACGATTTATCTTTACTCAAGGCTACGTATTCTTCAGATGGTAGAATCATTGCAAACGAATTGTCAGACATGACATGCGAGGTTGGTAGTGGTACACTTTTATACAGATTATATTCTAGAACGTTTACTAAAGGTATCTTAATAACAAAAACTAACTTATTATCGAGGTAATAACAAACTAGATCAGCAATATTTAAAAGTATATGTATATTACTTAATTCTAGATTTACAGGAAAATCCGTATACTTAGGAATTACTTTTAGGTTGCTTATAATATCTTTGTACAAATGATTGGGTGTCAATACAGATGGATGTAGTATATTTGCTTTCACAAATAGAATTGAATTTAAAATGTCTTCAATTTTAAAGGAAAGAGTAAGTAAATTAGACTGTAAAACATTTAAGGCTGAATTAAACGCATTCTGAAAGTTACCAGCTTGCGTTACTTGTGATAAATTTTTTTACAACTATAGATATCATGTCAATAGCATCACTAAGTTTGTTCTCATTAGTATTAATTTCTTGTAGGGTTTTATTTATATTTGATATAGCGCTTTGAGATACGATAACACTCCTTTTAAGTGAATCTGTAATAGTTTTCTCATTATTATACAGATTTTGAATAGCCTCATCATAACGCTCGGCGTCGTCTTCGTCCATTGTGCCGAATATATGTTTAAATGCGACACCTACGCCAGCAAACCACGCTGCTCTTTTTGAAACACTGTTAGATATAATATGGGAAACCGAATCAAAATCGTCCAAAATGTCCTTAAATAGTGATTCTAAAGGATGTAGCATATTCTGACATTTAGTATTTTCCATTTCTTCATGTTCTCGACATTGAAAGCGGATGGTGTTGAATATTCCTTCAATATTTTTCATATACGTTTTGTATGGCGATACATCAACGGGAATGACGATGTGAAATTGATCGTCGATAATCTTTAAAGTGCCGACAGGGTCAAAGAGAATGCCAGGGCTTTTGTTGATGAACTTCATAAATTGCTCGTTGTCGATTGCACTACAGAAAGCGGCCAAAGCTCTGCAAATTATAATAGCTAAGATAGTTTATTTGTTATATTGTAAAAGGTTTTTATATATATATTAGATTCATTTCCTAATTAGTCCCATGAGCGGGTTTTACTTCATCAAAGTGATGTGTGATATGGCGTCTATTTATAAGGAGAGTTAGAGTATTATTAGTGTTTACTTTTACGATTTTGTAAGGACCTTTCCATATAGGAGAGAGGGCCTTCCTCAGTCTGAGGTGGTTTTTTAAATATACATAGTCACCTACTTTATATTGTATTGTCCGAGCACGTTTATCATAATACGTTTTAGATCTTTCTTTAGATGTACGGATATTTTCAAGAGCTTTTTCTCGAGCCATCTTAAGGCGATGATGGAGCATCTTAATATATTCAGGATATGTGACATCTGTGCGTAATTCAAATACGGAGTCGGGAATGTGAGGTTTATGACCAAATACAAGCTCATATGGAGTGAAACGGGTAGTAGTATGGACGGTACTGTTATAACTAAGCATAGCAGTATAAACAAATGTATGCCAGTTCGACTGATTTTCGTTGACGAAGGATTTTAAATATTCCTTCAACGTCGAATGGCTTCTCTCCAGCGCTCCCTGTGTTTGCGGATGGTAAGGCGACGACCATATCTGTTTAATTTTTAAAAGATTGCAAGTTCTTTTAAATAGATCGGCAGTGAAATTAGTTCCCTGATCAGTTAATATTGATTTCGGTATACCAAAAACAGTTATGAAATGTACTAAACATTCACAGGATTCCTCTGCAGTGATGTTAGAAATAGGATAGGCGAGAGAAAACTTTGTGAGATCGTCTTGTAAGGTAAGTATGTATTTTAATTTTGTTAGTCCAGTTTCGGGGAGAGGGCCAACAATATCGAGACTGACTCGTTCAAATGGGCGAGTGGAGGTCGTTGTAATTTGCATCGGAGCTCTATTGGCTTTGCGTAAGGCTTTGTTGGATTGGCACAGTTTACAGTTTTTTACGTATTCTTCTATTTCAGAACGCATATTCCTCCAGTGGTAACGCTCTCTTATTCTGTCGTACATTCTGTTTGAGCCCAGATGTCCAGCGATGGGGATGTCATGATTTTCTCTTAAAATTTTGTTTATTTCGGTTGGGACAGGGTGGATAATTGTATTATGATGAATATTAATGGTTATGTTAGTATTATTGAATAAGTACATGAGTATTCCATAGATTTTAACAAACGAGTGTTGTTCAAAAGTGTTTTTGAAGTCAGGTATTGCTATTTCGTTGATATTTCCACTAAGTAGTAGATCATCTCTAACTGCTTTTAGTGTTTTGAAAATATCAGGATAGGAACACGAATCAAAATAGTAAACTTTTATGAAAAGGAAATAGTAACATCTATCCTTTATAGTAAACTTTCTGAAAGAGTGAAGTTCGCGTTCTAAGCTGAGGACTGACTCGTCTAGTGCGGAGATTATATCACTGAGGTATGGGTTTGAGTCGTCAAGGTCAATGGATGTCGGGATTAGTATAGTATTTGTTTTACATTTTAAAATACTTTCGTTATGTTCTAGTATATGGGTGTTGTAGCTTTCATTTTTGTTGGCAAAAGATTTTAAAAATTCAGAATAATCTTTATTTAAATTAGAAGTTACTTCAACTACTGTATCTGGTGGAGACGCAAGATTTAAAGAACTAGGATTAGGATGTACCTCAGCAGTTACATCAGGTGTAGAAATGGGATTTGGACAGGGAACGAGGTCAGTTAAATTTGGAGAATTCGGAATAGAGGGAAGTTCCAATGGAGAAAATTCTACGTGTGCTTCATTAAAAGGGTCAATATTTAAATCGCGTAACTCTAGTAAATCGTCTAGGATATCGTGATGTATTTCATCGTCTTGCATAGGTTGTTGATTGGATGTTGATGGTTGTGGATCTTCATCGCCATGTAAAACCGGGTTCACCGGGTACCGCGATAGTGTGTCGGCATTGCTATTAACTTTGCCTTTTTTGTACATGACATCATAATCGAACTCCTCTAATTTCAGTCTCCATCTCACCAACTTAGACCCTGGTTCCTTGCAATTAAAAAGCCATTTGAGAGGCCGATGATCAGTGATGATTGAGAATTTATGCCCATAGAGATATGGTCTGAATGTTTTTGTACCGAAAATTATAGCGAGACATTCTTTTTCGGTAACGCTGTAATTGCATTCGGCTTTATTTAGTGTTCGGGATGCATATGCGATTGGCTTATCATTCCCTACAGAACCTTGGGAGAGTATAGCTGAAATTGCGTAATTTGATGCATCACATGTCAAGAGGAAAGGCTTATTAAAGTCCGGGTAAGCTAATAGAGGGGCTGAAGTGAGTAATGTTTTTAGAGTTTCGAAGGCCAGTTGCTGGTCGTTCTTCCAGGCGAATAAGACATCCTTTTTTAGAAGGTTTGTAAGAGGTTTAGCAATTTTTGATAGGTTCGGGATGAAACGGCGATAATAGGATACTAAACCTAGAAAAGATTTTATATCTTTAGGACACGTAGGAGTTGGAAATTTCTCAACTGCTTTGATCTTGTCGGGGTTAGGTTTCACTCCCTGATCGGTAATTATGTGACCAAGATACGAAACTTCCTTTCGGAGGAATTCGCATTTGTCAGGCTGTAATTTTAAATTGTAGGTTCGGAGTCTGTCAAAAACGTTTAATAGGTTTTTCATGTGGGTATCGAGATCATATGAGTATATCACAATGTCGTCCAGGTAGACGAAGCATTGGATTCCTTGGAGTCCAGAAAGAGCGGTGTTCATGAGCCTTTGAAATGTGGCTGGAGCGTTTTTGAGGCCAAATGGCATACGTGTAAACTCGAAATGTCCTTGGGGAACCGAAAAAGCGGATTTAGGTGCATCTTTTTCTGAAATTTTAATTTGGTGAAAGCCGGAAGCGAGGTCAAGAGTACTAAAATATTTGCACTTTCCAAGCTGATCCAATATTTCGGAGATATTAGGGATGGGATACGAGTCACCAATCGTAATATCGTTCAACTTGCGATAGTCAATCACTACTCGCCATTTACGCTGGCCAGACACATCAATTTTTTTTTGGAACTATCCATATAGGAGAAGACCATGGGGATGTAGAAGGTTTAATGATTCCGTCGTCGAGCATTTTATTTATTTGGGATTGGACTTCCGATTTATGTATCTCGGGAAAGCGATAGGATTTTGTGTTAATAGGAATAGAAGAAGAAGTAGTAATATCATGTTGTAGGGCTTCAGTGCACGTTAATTTGTCAGTAGGGAGATGGAAAATGTCGGAATAGGTAGAACAAAGGTCGTACAAAGCATTTGTTTCTTCTAGGTTTAAATGCGAGACCCTAAGAAGATCTATTACTTCTTCAGTTCGATTTATAGTAGTATTGTTGTGTGTTATATTAGAGTGGTTTGTGACGAAAACTTCATGATGATTTAAAGGATTTAAAGGTAAAATTTTAAGTTTTAAGTTTGAATTTAAACGTAATGGGGATTCAGATGTATTTACAACTGAAATATTAATCCTAGAATTCTGTTTTACTTTTACTAAACAGTTTGCCACAAGGAGAGAGTCAACTGGAGCCTGATCAAGGATAAGTCCCTCTTTAATATTAGGATTATCCACAGAGCATTCGATTATGGTTTCCGTCCGAGGCGGAATAGTGAAGGTTGGTTCTGTAAACTTGATACGGAATCGTGTTTTATTAATAGTAAGTATGCACTGGTCATAATCGATTTTACAATTGTATTTTGAAAGAAAATCGTTGCCAATTATGCCATCGTATGGGAAGTCAAGATTAGGTACAATGTGGAAGTTGTTATTTAACTCATTAAAATTTACGGGCATGTGTCCTAACGACTGCATTGGGTTATTTGCATTTCCAATGCCACTAAAACTTATAATGTGTTTCGTTATTCCAGATATTTTTTCGACAGCGTCTATTTTAATGAGACTAATGGACGCACCACTGTCAACTAGAAGTTTCAAAGGTTTGCAAGAGACAGAGGTTTGAACTTCTACAAAAGGTAAGTATTTTTTCTGTGGATTTGTATTAATATTGTATATTTTTAATAGTTTGTTTTCTTTTTCAGTTACCGGGCTAGAGGAACAACATTTTCCCTTGGAAATAGCAGAATCAGCGGATTTATTTATTGATCTAGGAACACAACCCGTTTGGGTGTTAGAAGCAGCGACAGGGGCGATTGGAATTTGGAATTGATTGTCAGTATTATTAGATACAGTGATATGGCTACTGTTAGTTTGGGGCTGGTTACCCTGTTTGTTAGTAAGCCTTGATACAGCGAGATTCGGCGTTAGATTGAAAGAATTAGCAGAATTTGGTGCGTCGATTTCACCTTTTATATTTCCCGCACGACACCTGACGGGAAGGTTTATTCGTTTAAATTTTCCTCATCATGTACTTCGAAATCTTTCACGTCTGGTGGGCTGATGACATGTACTGGTTGGTTATTTCTTTGGAAATTGCTTGAAGATTGTTGATTCGTATTTTGAGAAACGGTAAGTTTTCGGTTATTGTTATATTGCCGTTTTCTGCAGTTTTCTATAGTGTGACCAATATTTTTACAATACCTACATATGACAGGGTTTTTTATAGGTATAGATGTATTCAAGTAGTTGCGTTGTACAATTCTATTCGGATTTGGATCATTGTATTGTTCCCTTGGCTTAAAAGATCTATCGGGTTGCGGTCTACGATGAATAGTTTGTAAAATGCGTTCTTCAGAAATAGCAATATTTACCGCTTCGTTTAAAACTTTCGGTGATTTACACCTGACAAGTAGTGATAAATTCGGCTTCAGACCTGTGGTAAAATGATGAAGAGCTAGGTCTTCCATTGCAGCCGTACGACCTTCGATTTCTGAAGCAGTGTAATGACCGTGAGAAATCTCCGTGAGGAGATGTGAGAGGCAGGTTTCTATTTTTAAGGCAAATTGACTTACTGATTCAAGTGGACCTTGTTTCGTCTCTTGAAGCTCAGTGAGCAAGTGTGAATAGTGTTTCCTGACAGAGAATTGATTTTTCAAAAATTGTTTTAATTGAGCCCAATTGTAGAATTCTTTAATCGAGCAGGCAATCTCGGCTTTGCCTTCGAGTTGGCTTAAAATATATTTAAACAAAATAGGAACCTGAGTTTCTGAGGCAAGGTCTATTGCATTATCACAATTAATTAAAAAAGAGTTAAGTTTTTCCCTAGAACCATCGTAGCTTTTGATGAATTTAAACAGAGTGTTTAACTCCATTTTAATTTCTGGTTTCTCTTTTATAAATTGGTTGACAGGGGATGGTATGGGTGAAGGTTGAATTTCTAGTCCTTCGGGAAGTTGTAACCTGCTTAGAATATCAGCTTTCGATGTTTTTGACATAATACTGGAATTACCCTATTGTGGATACACATACACAAAACACAAATATTCAAATATTCTAAAACACAATCAGGAATAACAATATGACACTGAAAGAAAAATATTACGATTTAGAATAACACACAAGTATGTAAGTTTGCACAATGTTATTTATAGTTATGCTATTTGACAGTGATCACCGTGTGAAACTTCAACACTTCGTAGAATTTATAACACATAAGATAAGAAGCAGCGTCTTCGTGTTTTGATTTCGGTATGAATAATTATTATAACAAAATTATTAACGATTTTGTAATTGTAATAATACAGTATTACTAAACATAGAATAAAAGCAACAAAGGTTCAGGTGCGACTCATCGTTATCAGTTCTTAGAAATACAATTTATGTAGATAGGTAGTCACTTATTTCACTGGTGAGACTCGGCGCTTAGGTAGTATTGAATGACATCATCGGTAGTTATTGTATGATGCACTTTTAAATGATTGTCACTCTATGAGGGAACAGCAGTCTAAAGTCACAAAGAATAAAACGACTCACAGGATGAGCAGGAACATATTTGCCTTGCAGAATGTAGCGAGCTGGATGAAGGTGGGAGTCTCCGTCTGGAGATTCAGGGTTATAGAGTTGCAGGAGACTGTTCTTTTAAGTGGTTACAGCACATCAGCGGCTTCCTTCTTTCTCTTTCTTTCAACAGGATACCAACATAGCAATAGGATAGCAGTTCTCGGAGGTAATCACAATATACGAATTCACAGCTAAATATTTTTTATATTCTCCAGGTTAAACTCTTGCACTACTATGCACTCTTATTTTATTTATTTATTTATTTCACACACTAGCACTGTAGTCCGGGGATCTTATAAAATCCCTTTACGCTGCCACCATTTGTTATCCGAGGTCATGGGGTTTTAGTTTTAAAAAAAAGGAAATTATTTTAAACTAAAGAAATGTAATAATAAAAAGGATTTGACAAAACAATGATTTAGAAATAAAAATGATTTCGAGAAGGACGAGTATCCCCT
>DWPZ01000027.1:0-10069 GCA_018252115.1 Milanion marciana | reverse complement strand
AGCAGCAGCAATGTTGCGTTTCGGTTTGAAGGGTGCAGTTTGCGGTTTACGGGACAAAGAGGCATTCCACCTTAGGCTTCAGGGGTAGCAACGCACCCTCCTACAGTCTCGTGTGGAACACCAGTCCTATGCGAGTTTGGGGCAGTGTCTATGGGCGGCAGCGACCATTTAACTTCAGATGGCCTGCATACGCGTTTACTACACCTCAATGACATAAAAAAGCCAACTGGCATGCAGGCCCTCTGGTGTAGAATGGTCACTACCCATAGATTTTCTCTTTCGACCAAACGTGAGACTCATCTTGCGTGTAGGGCTGTAACCGTCTTGCTGCTGCTGATGCCTAAACTGGAACACCTGTTTTTCTAAGTATATCACATACTGTTTCATGCGAACCGAAGCCTTACTTAGCATTTGATCTCGCGTGATTATCATTGAGATTGAGGCAGTATCCATTTAACTGTAAATAGCCAACTTGTTTTATATTGTATCACTGAAGTATTCCTGATTACTATTAAACCGGCTTACCTCACGTCCATTTTCGGGACAGCCCGGCTCTCACCGGTCACAAGGTCTTCGCCGCGAGCTTGTGACCGGTGAGAGCTCATGATGAGCCTCTAATAGGTACGAAACTAGTCGGTCCTGAAAATATACGTGAGGTAAGCCGACTTAATAGTAATCATGACTTATTTTTTTCTTAGAAACAAAGGAAACCTCGAAACCAACAATCGCGAAAATAAAACGTTTGTCTGTCATGATGAGCCTCGATTAGGTACGAAACTAGTCGATTCTGAAAATAGACGTGAGGTAAGCCGGCTTAATAGTAGTCATGACTTATTTTATATTTCATTGAAACAAAGGAAACCTGGAAACCAACAATCGCGAAAATAAAAGGTTTGTCTGTGACAATGCCTCTCAAAATGGCAAAAATACAATACAAAAGGCTGTTTCTGGTACTTCGTGCTCACATCAAAACTTTCCAGCGACCGTAGACACGAGGCGGGTGGTTTTTATTGGTATTCTATTGTTTTGGGCTTCCTGTCAGAGCGCACGATTTGTTGGAGTTGGCTCTTGTTTAATCTGTCTTTGTTTCGGTTCATTAGCTTTTAGGAGAACAGAATGCTGTCATCTAATTTATTTAAATACCTCACATTTATATAAATTTTAAACCCGCATTACAAGTATTAAATTAATTAACATTCATATGTATGTGTAAATAAATTTAGGTCCTACATTTAATTGGATTCAACCCATAATTAGGTGATTTATAAAAAAATACTTAACTATTATTACTATCAAACCGGCTTACCTCACGTCTATTATCGGGAACGACCGACTAGTTTCGGACCTATTCGAGGCCCTTCATCATGAGCTCTTACCGGTGACAGTCTTCGCCGCGACCTTGTGACCGGTCCGAAACTAGTCGGGCATTCTTGAAAATAGCCGTGCGATAAGCTGGTTTAATAGTAATCATGTGTATAGACACTCACGAATCTCGCAGTGATAGAAAATCTTAATTTTGTAGGAACGGCATAGGTAAATAAAACCCAAAGTTAAATATCAATCGTGTATAATACGGGCAGAGCTTCGCCGTACACACTTAATCACATCAAAATAACCATAATCTACGGACAATAGGCATAAAAATGGCTGGCTACGTCCCCCTCCTGTCATGGCTTAGGCTAAGATGGCGACGGAGAGTTACGAAGCGGCTTGGCTTAGCTGTCACTGTGACTAGCGACATCTCGGCGGCTTGCGTGGCTATCGCTGTAACTAGCGACATCTAGGTGGCTTGGGGTGGCTATCGCTGTAAGTAGCGACAAATAGCGGATGTGATCACAACTTTGACTTAGCATAGCGATCTAGCAGTGGTTGTTACAATTTATGTCATCATATGACATAGCGTAGCACGTGCAGCAGTAAGCAGTAACGTTGTCAAGTAGTTATCATCATTAACGCATGGAATTGCTCAGTTCTTATATTTTATTTATATAATTGTTCCTTCTTTATATTGCTCTAATTATTTATTAAGTAATATTTATAAGTGGTAACTTCACTGCTATATGAACTACATGATTGTAAAATGTTATCAAGAACCAATAACATTGTATGTTTCCCAAAAATAAATAAATAAAATAAAATAACTTAGAATCCCATAATTACGCGAACACGCGCCGGATTACCGACAAATACTTTAAAGTCAATCGTTAGCCAGCAGATGGCGACAGTTAAAAGAAATACGCAGGTCACGGTTTTGCCTAAACCAACATCAGTGGAAAGCACGCGATACCGCCATACTTTATAGTGATGTCGTATTTTATCAAATGTTAATAATAGTGCAAAGCATGGTCTTCATAACAATACACGCGGTACAGCAATGGTAATAAACGGCTAATATAATTTAATACTTTGTTATAATTTTTTAAACACACGCGATACATTACATATGTAACACTAGCGACTCGTCTTTCTTTCATGTTTGTGTAATGTATAAAAACTACGCCATCTTTTCTTATGTCATAGAGGCAGCAAACGGGCGTAAAGGCCATCTGGTGTTAAATGGTCGCTGCCGCCCATAGATACTCTCTCCTAAACTCGCATAGGACTGGTGTCCAACGCGAGACTGTACATACATATATGTACTGTATATACATATATATACATATACTTAATATAATATATATACACTGTTAATGAATGTGTGTATACATATATGCTGCATAAAAATTATTTTCATACATTTAGGTACTTGTATTTGATTTGATAGAAAAGAAAGAAGGATAATTTGGCTCCTTCCTACATAATAATTCGCTTACCGTATTGTGTTCGCGGTGTAATGTTCAGTATATAATTTTACGTATTTTAAAGACTGGGCTTTCTTTACACTCTGTTACTACCAATCGATACTTTCATCTACCCTCAAGCGGGCATTATTGTTATACAAGTTAGATTCTGCTTCACGCTGCATAATCTGCTAAAAATCAATCTGGGTGGTATACTCATCCCAGACACGCCCCCGTTGCGTGTCAACGCAACTGGCTGAATAGGTGAACCAACGGCTTAACGCGCCCCCGAAGCACGGAAGCACTAAAGAAATATTGCCACTTGCGGTCACCTAGCTACCGACCGGAGCCGGCGTCGCTTGACTTGCGTGATCTGAACAATTCGTGAGTTATCACAGTGACAAGATTGCTATTAAACCGGCTTACCTCACGTCTATTTTTCGGGACAACCCGACTAGTTTCACACCTAGTCGAGGCCCTATGAGATCACGGGCCACAAGGTCGCGGCGAAGACTCGAGATGTAAGCCGGTTTTACAATCAGCTCTTCGTGCCCTCATCATCAGATTCCATGTCCATTATGGAACATCATTTATTGAATTAAGTGACACGGCACTGCTACATAAACATACGGACGGACCCACGTACCCCGTACGCTTTACCCCAGTTTCCACGTACCCCGTACGCTTTACCCCAGTTTCCCCGTACCCCGTACGTTTTACCCCAGTTTCCTCTTACTGAACGAGCTTCAGCATACCCACATTAAATCAGTTACTCAACCAGCCGCTGTTTAATATTGTATGAAAACAAATAGCACGTCTGGTCAACGACCCCGGTGACACTATGTTCAAATTTAAATTTCCGATCCACACAAATCAGTCACCATTTTAGATCTCTCATTCATTCATGAGTCGAGTCTTCGCTCTTTATTCTTCCGACCGATCCCAATTAGGTGGCTCGTGAATTTTTCACGTGGGTACATTATTAGACGCTTGTTTGACCTCGACTGACAGGCGTCGTCAGCTAGCTTGGGATGCGAAATGTTTAGACGCCAACCCGGGTTGTTTGCTCGCGGTGTTCAATGAAACGGACTACGAATGTGGAAACTACGAATAGTAGAGATAAATACAATTTTCTTTAATACACGACATGTTGAATGAATGCGTCAATTCAGAAAACGTTTTATTAGTATTGGGATGTACGAGTATATACCTGTCCAAACAATAGTAGGTTTCACTGTAAACTTTTTTTTTGTACAATAAAAACGTAGTTTTTATTACTTTGTTGAAGTAGTAACGAGCATGAGGGTAGCATGGTGTTGAAAGCTGCGACACAGCAGCAATGTTGCGTTGCGGTTCGAAGGGTGCATAGTGCGGCTAACGGGACGAAGAGGGGCCATTTTGAGCCTCAGGGATAGCAACGCACCCTCCTACAGTCTTCCATGGGATATGTCCTACGCGAGTTTGTGAGAAAGTGCCTATCGCGACAGGGACTATTTAACACCAGATAGCCTGAATGCCAGTTTGCTACCTCAATGACATTAAAAATCTGTGAAATAATGAAAAAAAAAGCTCTTGTCTAACGTCTAATAACTGTAACGTTTACTACACCTTTGGAGCCGAAAAGCAATATTGGTTCTGCATCACAACAAAAATGGGTACTGCCGCGCTGATAATGCGGGCGTGTGAAGAAAACGCTACCACTTTGCGACTATAGGACGACCCTCGTGGCATAGTAGTCAACAAGCCGGCCGCCACGTGAAGGGCCCTGGGTTCGATCTCCAGCAGAGCAGAAATTTCAATGATGAGTTTGGATTTCTGTTGCTGGTCTGGGTGTATGTGTTACTGTCTTTGTGCGTGCCCATGGCACCCACGACACAGGGTACTACCATCCTAATGTGGAGCTCTGAGTGTGAATCGTTTATTATTACTATTATTACTTTTTACATTTAGGTATTAGCTAATCGACAACCATACAATCGTTTTTGGTAGAACAGTAGCGAGTTTCTAAATTTCTTTGATCAAATTGTACGTCCGCATTTAGAGACCAACTTTACATATTTTCTTTTTTGGCGCTCGCGGCGGACTAGCATTTTTTGCACTTCCCAAATTTTACTCTCAGGTGTTATCGCATTAAAAAAAATTATAACTAGTTTACTTACAACAGGCAAAGCCTATAGTACAGTTTTGATCTACGTAGGTATAGAAGCAGGTAGGCAGTTAAGTATGTGCAAATACATCTAACGATAACTATTGGGATCGCACGATTGGCTAGTGTAGGGATGAAAAAGATAATTTCTTAGGCCGGCTGCACACTTTCAGTTGCACGTAAGTGACAACACTTTTACGAATGCGCAAAAGAGACAGAGTGAAGAGTCATTGAACGCAATTCGCTTAGATCTTAGGTACCAAGAAATATACTAATACAATACAATGTTTTGTTGAATTCGAGCGTTACTCGATACCGCTACAATAACACGGGTTTCGTAACGATGCGTTTTAACTAAAACAATCGATATTTCCAAGTAGGTACGTATTAAACACACCGATAACGTGATATTAAATTAAATATTGAAATGTAATGAACGCGTAGTGTACCGAGCGTGACAATTACTAATTTCCATTATAAATTAAATTTCTCAGCCGCCATGCTTTCGAAACAGATCATATATTTTTTAATTTCACGCATAAGTAAATATTAATTGGTGAAAAATAATAACCAGCCAGACGGACCGTTAGTTACAATATGTTATATAACGTATGGTATTTACATATGTAGGTACGCTACACATTAAATTCCATTATTCTATGTTATACACTTGTTATATCTATGAACCCTCCACCAATCCAGCGTGGTGGAGTAAACTCTAGGCTTCATCAGATACGCGGAGAGACCCGGCCTGCAGTGGTCAATATGGGCTGTAGCCATATCTATAAACGAATGTGTACCTGGCAGTTCAATCAGTACAGACATTAATGTGGGTACTTAGCAGATAAGGTTCTTCTTTGAAGGTGGTAGACTCCAGTTTCCTCTTACTGAACGAGCTTCAGCATACCCACATTAAATCAGTTACTCAACCAGACCCAGACTCGTTTGCATGAACACCACCGCTGCATTTATTTCTGCCGTGAAACAGCAACAATGTTTTGTTTCGGTGCGAAACAAAACATTGCGAAATTACGAAATGCGGCAGATGTAGACAAAGACCTGTTCTATCTTAGGCCTCAGGGGTAGCAATACACCCTGATGCCGCCACGCACTCTCCAATTTCTGTCCCATCCTCGTCCTATATCTGCCGTAAAGCAGCAGCAATGTTGCGTTTTGGTTTGAAAGGTACAGTTTGCGGTTCACGGGACAAAGAGGCATTCCATCTTAAACCTCAGGGGTACCAGCGCGCCCTCCTACAGTCTCGCGTGGGACACTAGTCCTATGCGAGTTTAGGGGAGGGTGTCTATGGGCGGCAGTGACCATTTAACACCAGATGGCATGCATGCCCGTTTCCTAGATAGGAAATCTGTCATAAAAAACGCTTATAAACCTTTAAAAAAGGATCAATTAGGATACAGGTCACTTGTAGGTTAAACCTAGTCAAGGTTACTGTTAACGCGGGGAAGACTGACTTCGCCGCGACCTTGTGACCGGTGAGAGCTCATGATGGAGGGCCTCGAATAGGTCCGAAACTAGTCGGGCTATCCCGAAAATAGACGTGAGGTAAGCAAGTTTAACAGTAATCATGTGTACAGACACTCACGAATCGTTCAGTGACAAAACTTAGTCAAATAGTATGAATCTGTTCTAGGCTCGAACGCAAGGTGCAATGGTGGTAACTACTGCACCAGTTCTCTTATCGCTACCCCAGCAATTACGTTAAATATAATCCAGAAATAAATATTGCAAAATGTGATTATTAAATATTATACATTTATCGATGGCTACAAACCCTATGAGAAAAAGCCAGTGCTTGACTTCAACCGTAGTTAATACGTACAGTGTGCCGTAACTTTCCGTTAAGAAGTATCCAAATAGTGTATATTATACAGTGACGTCACAAGGCGGGTGACGTCACGGCGGCTTAGTCACGTGGCTCGAATAAAGGCGAAATCGTACAGTGAATCACGCCATTACAAATATAATTATCGTTATCTTTACGACCAATAGCCGATAGTTTGAGCGCAGTTTAGAATATTATTTCATGTTTTTGTGTTTTGCCGATAAGTCAATAAGGCGGTAACTACTAACCTAAATTAACATGAGGCACTATTAGCGATTTCATACAGTGGTTAAATACATACATATACACACGCCTGCATCCGATAGGGGTAGGCAGAGTCCACAAATTGCCACTTACTCCGATCCTGAAATACTTTTTCTGCACCTTCCACATTCATACATCTCCTCATGCTCATAAAGTATTCCGAACTTGACCTTTCTTTTTCAATTATCTCTTTTAGAAAGGTCAAGCCTTTCTAAAAGAGATAATTGATTTGTTTTACAAGTAAACGCTATGGCGGTCAAGACAATGAAAATTTAATAAATAAATAAAAAGACCGCTTGGTCATAAAAAGTTGGCGAACTTGCTAAAATTCTCCACTTGATTACTATTAAACCGGCTTACCTCACGTGTATTGTCGGGATAGCCCGACTAGTTTCGGACCTATTCGAGGCCCTTTATCATGAGCTCTCACCGGTTACAAGGTCGCGGCGAAAACTCGATACGGTCGCGCGATACGAAACTAGTCGGGCTATCCGGGCCGGTTTAATGGTATCTGATGATAACAACCAGGACCGACGGCTTAACACTTATAACACTCCACGCGACAACGAACGAACCACGAAAAAAATAACGGTTTTTTTTATTACATGTTAAGTTACGCCGTCTGGTCCAGCTGTCCGGCCACGGGGGTGTTAAAATTATTACGCTTACTTACCCCAGGCTCGTATTTTCCGGGCTACTACGTTAAGTTAACCTTATTAAACCTACTAATACTTGCTACTTCAACAAGCTTGCTTAAATTCCTGATGTTATTGCTGTATAAACGTGAAGAAATTTTTATCTAGAGAATATATACGTTATTCTCCATTTACACTAGTGTTTTTTGGCGGGTCTCTTTATGTAAAATATTCATTTGACGACCCCCGTGGCGCAGTGGTCAACACGCCAGTGCGCCACGTGAAGGGTCTGGGTTCGATCCCCAGCAGAGCAGAATTTGAATTTCTGTTACTGATCTGGGCGTTTGCTTTACTGTCTTTGTGTGTGTCCATGGCACCCACGACACCGGGAAACCTAGCGTGGAGCTATGAGTGCGAAGCGTTTATTTGTTTATATAGTAGTTGTAAATTTAAATAAATAAAAAATGTAGATAGGCCTATTAAATCGTGTTTGATTTGAACCCGCACTCTCATCGTAGGGCAGTAAGCAGTAACGTGCGACAGCGGGCTTGCTATTTCTATGATAACATGGGAATTGTCTCTCAAATTCTCTCAGTTCTGAATATCTGAGAACCGAGATCCATGATACAACAGGACAGAAGACACGCGGCACGTCCTATATAATTCAGTTATTCCGGCGCTGCAGCCTTAATGCCCTCGTCCTAATTCCGCATCCTCGCTGCTCTGATGCGGGGACACATGGCTTATTGAAGACCAGACGTTGTCAAGGGATATGAATAATCGAAAGTACTGTTTGTAGTACCAACCGAACGACCATACTAAATAAGCTTCATAGCATGACGGGCCGGTTCTGTTGGAGAGTTGGTAATACAGTCTTTATTTAATATTTATCATCAACGTCTCGAATAATCTAACTAGTCAGAAGTCTCAAGCAATTTGATAATTAAAATACCCTGGTTGTCTAAAACATAGAACAACACGAGTCAGGTTTCCAGGGTTATGTAAGATATATTTTTTAATTTATTTATTTATCAACAAATATGGTACAGGCAGTTTACAATTTTAATAATCTTGCCAAACTGTAAATACAGTTTGTTGGCAACAGTTCGTCATCACATAACACGCAGTTTCTCATGGCATAAGCGGCGGCTAGATCACTACCGCTGCACCAATTTTAGCCGTGAAGCAACAGTGACGTTACGTTGCGGTTTGAAGAGCGCAGTATTCATCACACGGGACCAAAATGCATTTCACTGGAAGCCCCAGAGGTAGCAAAGCATGCTTATACCGCGTCGCATGTGACACCGGTTAGGACAAAATAACGTAGGCGTTATTTTGTTATCACTTATTACTTTTCTTCGGGTTTGCTCTGATATCCTTATAGCTTGTACAGATATAGGTACTGTGATGTCCGATAAATATCGCCAGATGTTAGTTTATACAGCTTACGTAGTAAGACGTACCGGTGAAAATATTTTGTACTTTAGTTTAGACCGGAGTGGAACAAAGTTGGCGGAACTCTGTATCTTGATCTGGATCTACCATGATTATTTTTAAGGAATGTTTGTAAATTCACTCAATCTGTCTCAAATTAAATACGGCGGCAAGTATGCCGAGTATGGTAGTGCAATACGATCGATTGATCGCAGGTGAATGGTTGGTGGGTCGAAGGTGGGAATGAAACAACTTGAATTCCGCATAGATAGTGATTTATTCAGAAAAAAATATATTCAGAAAAAACCCTTATATATGAGTTAAAATATTACATAGGCACATGTTATAAGTATACCATAATAAACCATGTCTATAATAGAATCACCTTACAGGTTCTTATTCTATAAACAACTCTTTATTTCATAACAAGTTTGTATCTCATGTGCCTATAAACCTTGAATGGGTTACACGTGTCAGGTATTATAATTATATTATTTTGTACCTGGTAGTTTAGATATGTAATTTGTATGTAAGTACTATTACTATAGTACTCACATACAAATATATGAAATGCAATAGTAGTATTTGTATGTAAGTACTATCACTTAAGATATGCAAAGTACATATCTAAAGTACCAGGTACAAAATAATATAATCATAATACCTAACACGTGTAACCCATTCAAGGTTTATAGGCACATGACATACAAACTTGTTATGAAATAAGGAGATGTTTGTTGACTGTAGTGACAGTTAGGAGGTTGTCAATGGATGGTAGACAGATGACCTGCAAGTTAGTTTGCTACCTCATTCAAATAAAAATGGTATAAATAAAGTTGCTGGCAGTGTCTGAAGAGACTAGACTATGCATCAATTAACAAGTTTAGTAGTTTTATCACTGAACGATTCGTGAGTGTCTATACACATGATTACTATTAAACCGGCTTACCTCACGTCTATTTTCGGG
>DWPZ01000026.1:0-10098 GCA_018252115.1 Milanion marciana | reverse complement strand
CCCCCGAGGAGAGTCTGGCCTGGCCGGACGCCACTGGCGGAGTCGCGGATGTGTGCGAAAGCGTTCTCGTGGCTCCGTTGTATAGTAGCGGGAAGGAACACCCTTACATTTTTAGTCGGTTGGAGCCCGACATAACCTCCGTCGGCCCCGTGGCGGAGGTCTCTCAAAATGAATTTATAATTTATAAGCGCTACTTGTATCGTAGGTACATCATTTTTAAAGTTGATAAAAATTACTTATCGAAGATACTTCCATTGGGACTAGCAATGACGTTTCTTACAGACTATCAATCACACCGATCAAAGACCCACGCGATCCGACCGCAATAACTAAACGATTCCCTTAACGATACCGGAACAAATTGAAATCCGAATATACTCAATGTGGTCCGATTAAAAGAAAATGAGAACATTCCGGAGCGTAGCGGGAACTAATGTGAGCGCAAGATGGAAGCTTCGCCTCCCTCGCCGGAACTTCGCCCTTCGGCTGGATTATCGACTCTCGAAGCAATTTGTAGGGATTTGCGGGCGCCCGCGTCAAATAAACGATCGGCCGTCATTAAGCGGACATGCAGGTACATCGTTACTTTTATTTAGCCTGGTTTTCTAATGCCCATTTTGTGGGGAAACTAAAATATCTACTGTGCTGTTAACGCAAACAAAAACTATAGAGCTTTGTAACTTGTGGAATGCAATTTGTTGACTATGAACACTTTTTGTATTGGCAATCATTTTTTATATGTTTTAAGCAACCTGTGATTTTTCAAGCAAAATATTTGAGCACATTATGAGTTACTAGTGTAGTTTTAGTTTGATTTAAGGCTATTGAATTAATCTGGGTTACAGTTGATTGAATATGGTGCCATTTTGCAGAAGTTCATTGTTACAAAATTATTATAAAATACTATACATACATATAAATAAAATTATTATACATATATATAAAATTATTATACTTTACAACACTCACTCACTCTCAAAGAGCTGTTGTTCTTTAAAGGGAGGGCAGCTAGTGCAGTGCCCAATGATACGCATCATCATCTCAGTGGTAACCAGAGTATTGAGATATACTAACATCATAATGAATTTTTAATCTGGGAAAAAAAAGATTCAGAGATAGAATGTTTCCAAATGTTTTGCAGCGAAGTGTGTGAAACTTAAATTCCAATTCTAGACAGTTATTTGTAATGCCCTTTTTCATTTTATTGAAACATATAGTTATACTTAAATATATAAGCATACTTAGTTAAATATATTATAAGGGTAAACTATATTTATTTAAATATTGTTTAGTACATTAACAAATTAATAGCAAACCTGCATGATAGATATAATACTAAAATAAACCTTGGGACCATTAATTGTCTAACAGAACTTAATGATTGATACACTGGGTTACCTCATATCTATTTGGGAATGCCCCACTGGTTTTGGACCTGTTCGAAACTTTTCATAATGAGCTCTCTCTGGTTCCAAGGACACAACAAAAACTGCCAGTCTTAGTGCTGTTATAGTAATCATGACTTACAAAGTATATAGTGTTTAAGATTTTTAGACTTGGCCAATATAAAATATCTCAAGATAAACACTAAAAAACTTAAAACATAAATTATTTCATAAAATGACAAACCATAATGTGACTTAGAAGTCCATCATATACCACTGATGGGTTTATCTCACTACTTTCACCACTTCATTTAGTTTAATGAAAATAATTTTAATAGAATGAATATGAAATAGTATTTAGGTAACATAAATATTAATTGACTAGGAGAGAACACATCCATTGTGAAAATGAAGACAAAAATTTTTTTTAGAAAACAATTTTTTATTGTAAAACAATTTACCATAAAAATAGTAAATATACACATTTTGTCAACATCTGTAAATTATCAAGAAAACATATATTTCTTTAAATAATAAAACCAACAATAGCTTTAAGATGTCAAAATTAAAATTAAATCAAACTATATTTAATGAAAAAGTTACAGTAAAGTGTCAAAAGCTTTTGTATTTTAAATATCAATATCTACAACTATTTCAAAATACTTGAATAAACTATTGCATTATACAGAACTTATAATTTAGAAATTTTGGAAAAAAATTGTGAAAAAACTTTAAGAACAAAGTACTAAAATGATATTTCCTCATTAATCAAACCCTATTTTATTATGATTTCAAGATTTTAATATTAAACAGATTTATGATAATTGTCCACACTTTTTGTAATTCATGAATGTTAATAATGACTTATATTTTCAAAATAATTCAAATAGTTTAATTTTATAAACAGTTCAATTTTAAAGAAAACTAGACTAACTTTTAAAGAGAAGAAGAAAAGCGAAGATAATTCCGAAATGCATGGAAAGTGTAAAAGTACACAGTTATTCATTACTACTGTTAATATTTAAAAGCAAAATTACCATCACCAACTACATTTTTAAGATAACAAATAAAGTATTTCTTTAATCAAATATCAATATATAATAATCAATTTTATTTAAAACCGGATTGAAAACAATATAATAGCATCTACCGTACATAACGTTTTAAAATAAGAATATTTCAATACGAACAAAACCAAAACAAGCGGAACTTTAACTAAAGTTTAATATAATAACATAACTTTTAAGTTAACAGTAAAAAGCGTATGGCTCGTATCAAGGCAGCGCATGCAGGGTTAGCAAGCAATCTTCGTCGTAGGTGGCAAGGTCCTCACCTCGCGGGATCGGTGGCTCCGGGTCCACAGGCGTCGCCAGCACCAACACCTGCGCCAGGGCTTCGACGGTCCACAGCACGCCCCACATGTCCCACAACCACATCACAACACTCCACTATCTCATTATTGGCACAACATTCACTAAACTTAACCAATATGAACACCTAACTATGCTATTTTCTATTGGCACGATCATACTTTGGAAAAATACATTGCAATATGTTCGCGTATTGTAATTACGCGGTCTATTACATTATTTTAACTAAAACTCTCGTGTAAAACTAGTCGAATGTTATTGGAACAAAGACAGCTACTGCACGTCATAACATTTCTCCGCAAAACAAGGAATTACATACATTCACTACCAACGACCGACGAACGACGTCTCGGAGCTCGTCGTTGTGCACTCGCCAGTAGTGATGTGCCATACCTGTTTACATATCGTCTATCGGTTGAAAATATACTTGTGAGACATCGATATAAATAAACCGATTAAGTGGAATTGTTTTGTCATTAAACAGAAATTTAAAAGAATAAATTAATCGCAATTCATTATTCAGCGGAGAAGGTAACAGGTAAGTCATTTTTGCCCAATTTCATTACGAGATTAGCTATTTTTTCTAAATGTAAAATGCTCATTTGAGGATCTTTTGGCATAAAAAATCTTTTTTCAGGTTTCCACTCTCCATCGACGAGGCGTACTGGTTGCGAAAAAATACCACTAAAAGATAACCCGAAAGAACCTGAAAAATAAAATTATTAAAAATATTTAGTACATGTAATATAATTTTTACGCTCTTGCAATTGCACAAATTGCGCAAATAATATTTACCGTCACAAGAAATTCCTAATGACGTTATCAGGCTTAGGTCAGGTTCAAAAAACCACAACTTAATGGCATCAACAACAGCTATTGCTTTATTAATTCCAACTCTTCGACTCTGATTACCCTAAGCAAAAACATGAGTTAAAACTAAGAAAAAAGTGTCACATTTATTACTAGTATATGCATTGATATTTATAATAATTAAAAATTGTGATATTAATAATGTAATTTTCTATCTTTTTTTCTCCTCTTTAAAAACTTTTAAAATACTTACATTTTTTTCAGCGACTTTTAACCATAAGCTCTCGTCAAAATGCAATAAATATTCCATTGTTCGCATTTCGGGAGTCACAGTACCAATGCAAAGAGTGGTATTTTTCACTTTACTAAATCTGTTAAGAGGATCAAGTGTGTTATATTTGTGTATTGTTGTTTTGATATCCACCAAATGATTTATTCCAACAAATCCCCATACTGGAGGGCAAAACATATTCCTTAGTGGTATTTCAGCAATTTTTGCCATAGTGGAAGCAATATTCAGTCCTAAATCGCTAGTTGCAACAACAATGCTTGTTTTTTTAATATTTGTCACTGCATTTTTTAAAATAGTAGCATTATAGCAAGCCGGGCCTAAGTTTGGTAGTATAATGCACATTTTTGATGCTGCAGAAGCATTTATCATAGAAGCTAAAATTTCCATAATCTTTCTATTTTTTTTAAGCCAGGCCCCTATCGAAGAATCCAGTCTGGAATGAAAATTAAACATGCTTATAAGTGAATCGTTAGTTTTGTGTTACTGCTATTTCAGTATATTGTAACGTACACAAACGGATAATGATCCAATATGATTAGGAGGTCCGAGTTCGTAAGTGCAAGGCCAATTTTTGCCACATACTTGACAATTTTCGTAGGGTTATTATTGCTTATATAGTTACATTCACGCTCTACAAATTTGAGAAATTGACTACTATCGTGCATGTCGAAGAGAAAGATTTTTGTTAAAATGCTTTTTTTATTTGGCATGTCAAAGAGCCCACTTATTATGTGCATTGCCAGTGGATGTGCTGCACCAGATATGCAAACAGAGAATTTCTTCTTCTCAGGATTAAGTTTAGCCTTTATTTCATTTTCTAAAAATTTTATTTGTTCTTTCTTTTGTTTTCTGTGTAGTTGAGAATAATTAAGAGCTAAATCTTGAAATCGTTCAGATGCAATGAATGAATCAAATTTGTAATAAGAGTAGCAGTATTCTAAAAATTCAGGGGCCCCGCCAATGTAGTACGATTTACTTCCATCCATCAACAATTCCTTCCATACAAGCAATGTGCCTACGTGATGCCAATTATTTTTTTGATTCATTTTGTATAACCACGTCTGTAAAAACTATTAAGGTTGTAGTATTAAATGAAAATTAAAAGTACATTAAAGGAAAAAAATCTAAAAGATACTGGCTTTCCACTCCAATACTGGCTTTTCCACACGTCTATAACAAAAATTTGGAAGATTTTGCGCCAGATAATCGGCAACTAAACAGACTTCTGCAAACTTCTCACATTGCGATTCGCCTGCAATTATAATCTGAAATACCATTATGTGAAACAAATAAATAAAACTTGACAAAAACTGCAATTGAAAATAACAATTAGACAACTCCAAGCAATGTTAACAGGACAATAAACTATTATAATAAATGGCTTAAATCAAGTTAAATCTCATAAATTAGACATATTTCAATTCGTCATAGAATACAAAAAGTTTGTCACTTGTCAATATATAAGTTTAGAGTAGTAATTTACTTTACAACCTCGTTTGAAATTATAATCGATATGTCAACCATGCGTTTTAAATTGCAATTTCAAATCGATTTTTTTCATTCGATAATTTTCATGAGTTTCTAGACGATACTGTCGAAGTTTTGTTAAGTACGATCAGTAAATGGTCCTGAAAATTAAAATATAAAATAATCGTTTTATTTCACATGGATAGACGTAGTGTAATGATTGTTCAAGCACGACGATCAAATCATGGCAGAATTTGACATTTTGAATCATGACATAAAACATATTTTTAAACAAATTTCAATTTGTATAAAAATATTTTGACGTTTATTTTAATCCTTACAACTTCAGATATTTGAAATATTTTTAACACCCCGGGAAGATGACTGCATTTTGCAACTTTTTTTATAAAATGTGGGATAATTTCTGAACGCGAGTTGTGCATTGTATTGTCATGTTTGTCAGATTAGACATTTCCGTAGCAGTTTGACATCTATATAGCAAAAACAAAAATGACGCGTTCTATCCAGAGTATAATAGTCGAACGTCGAAAATTGATATTCGAATTTAATTATGTTTAATATGGATTTAAAAATGTTACAATTTTTTTTACGTTTTATTACAATTTTATGTTTACGTTTTATTACAATATACCTCTGAAAATGTCTATATTTGCACAAAACAGTGTACAAAACTCTATTATTCTTTAAAATATGTATTAGAAACGTAGTCAGGGAAAACGGATTTAACGTAATCGGTATGTAAATGTCCAAATCACTACATAATTGTACTGATAGTACAATAATAATTAGTGTGAAGTTTATCACTCAGAGTAAATCTTTTCGTTGTTGTAGTCTGTGGCCGAAGACTCTGTTCATGTGACGGTATTTCTTGTCAATTCGCATATCACGTTAAAATGTCAAAGTTGAAGAAACATGTAAATTGTAAATGTAATTGTAACCTTTGACTTGATGCCATTGCTTGAGACCATGGCGTGCAAAAATTGGGGTTTTTGTGATCTGTCACTGAGCCGGACGTTTAATTTAAACAAACTTTGTATTCTAGAGGAATTGGGCTTTACAACTGTTGCTATTAATACATTCATCGAAGAGCCCAACGATGAACCTAAAAAGAAGAAGAAAAAGGGCAATCAAAAAGAAAAAGAGAAACCGGATTTTATACCAGCCCCACTTGAGATACCGCAAAGCATAAAGGAGTCATGTAAACTTAACATTCTTCAAAGGGTTACTGTACAATTTTCTGATACAAGTATCTCACATAAATTAAGTCAGTCAGAAAATATAAAAAAGTACGACATATTTGCTGTACTTCCGAGCACATTGCAAGCTTTTCAGTTTGCTTGTTCCAACTTGGAAATAGACATTATTACATTTGATCCTGGAACCAAGATACCATTTAAAATAAATAGAAAATTGTATAGACTTGCAGCTGAACGAAGCATATATTTTGAAGTTATGTATTCCCCTGCCATCAAAGACTCTACATCACGAAGAAATATTATTAGTACAGCTCATTCTTTTCATGCTGTTGGCAAGTCAAGAAGTATTATATTAACAAGTGGAGCTGAAAATCATCTTCAAGTGAGAGGTGTGCATGATGTGATCAATCTAGGATTTATATTGGGGCTTAACAGAAATCAGTGTATTGAAGTAATAAGAGATAATGCCCGTAAACTTATTATAAAAGCACAATCTAGACTCTGTGGTAAACACTTCATGCTTGTCTCTCTACTAGAAGAATCTAGTGAAAATAAAATAGATAAGAATTAGTAATTGATTTTTATTTATTAGTTACATGTATATTTACATTATGGTATATTTACACATGGTTTGATATCATCAGATAACAGTCCTTAAGCCATGTAGGTCAGAGACATTGTATCATCATCCCCATCCTCATTGGAGCAGTGTGGCAGACTATACTATAGGCTTTCTCAAATATGTGTAGTAACAGCCTGTAGATGCCAATATTGCTTGTAGCCATATTTACCAAAAATCTGAAAATATCTTGATGCATATAATGAATAAATAGTTTCATTTATATATAAAGTTTATTTATAATATTGGCAAAACAGCATCCTCATATCTTTAATTCCATTCCAGTAAGGATAATAGTCTAAATTTTAGTTGACTATCTTGATTCCTAACTGTAGCCCCCATAGTATTGAAGAAATCAACATGTATGTATTTTTTGTACATCAGCCAAAACATTTCCATATTTAAATAGATTTACATATACATTTTAATTATTATAACTATAGATAACGATCACAGATTAAAAACATGTATATTAAACCTATGATTTTCTTGCCTTTAATACAAACATTACAAGATTTTCACAAATTTTAACTACGTAAATAAAAATATTGGTACAAAGTTGTTTTATTAAAAATGTTTGGTGTACATTATCTGTTTTTTGGTGTATCAATCCTACCTCAACTCAACAGTTTCTTCATGAATAACAGTAAGAAGAGATTAGATAATGTATTGTCTAAAGAGGAACAATTTGAATCTCAGGTAATTATAAGGAAATGATGCAGCATAATACACAGTGGAAAGCTCAGAAGTGAGTAACTTTAGTCTGACTTTGGGTGGTCTAATATTTCTTCAGTTTGATCCAGTTTCTCTACAATAGTTTTTTCAGGTGTAACATTTGCAGTAGGAGTAATATTTGATACTTCCTCGGACAGTGTGAATACATCTGCTATCCATTTGAACCTGTTGAAACAAAATGTGTTTTATTATGGTAAAATAGAACCAAGCAAGTTTAATTATAAACCTAATGAGACTGAATACAAACTATACCGAGATGTGTTATCCATAGTTCTGAATTAAAATAAGCAATGAGTTAGTATAAAGCTAATGAATATAAAGCAAAGTTGAAGTATAAAATGGCTTATTACCTGCTAATATAAGCTAACAAAATACTAAAAGGTCTGCAATATATTTAAATTTTCAAATCAGTAGCTTACTTGTGAAGTTATTATGACTTAACCAATCCAAATTACCAAGGACAAAAAACCATTTTTAGACATACCAAGGGTGTAAGAAATAAAAAATCTGTATCAATTTTTTTATATATTATTTTCAAATGCAATCTCAACGTTTGGTACAAGATAATACAAAATGTATAAAATTCACACACTAATTATTTACTACACTACACATCATTAAAATCCACACAAGGCATAAATAAACAAATCCCTATTTTAACAGTGCTAAAGTACCTATGAAAAAATATTTATCTGTACGATACATTTTGTTACATATTATCTGTAGCACCGCACGCATTTCTTTACATAATAGAGAACTATAAAGGCTGTGATTCTATTGTCGATACACATTAATCATCGATAACAGATACACAGTACAGCAACAGTTATAGGTTATAAGAAATAACAATCCTGTAAACATTATATTTTTCCTATTAAACAGGGACTATTTCAATGCTACATGCTGAACTGGATTAGAATACTTCAGATTAAAAGATAATAAATATTGAATGATGGCATCAAAATATGTTCATAGAACAAAAATAAAATTATTTAATTTGAAATTTCCTACAATACACAGATACATACGTAAAGTGTGTTGTCATATTAAACAACAATAGGCAATTTGTGATTCATGAGAATTAGTGCAGACATGTGCGTTAGTGATGATAGCGGTGACACATTCCGAGCATTATTCACTTAAAATAAACAAAGCTGGCAACTTCTTAACTGTTCCACCTGCAACAACCAGTTACCTCCGCAACGACTAGAGAATTAACCGAATAGCCTCGACACACATTTTCAAAATACAAGCAATCTTTTACCAGTATCGCCATTGCAGGTACAACTGTGACATTGAGCAACAAATTTCACATACATGTCATAGCATCTAGTTACAGTCTTGAGATGTCTTTTTTTCTTTTTCTTAAAATCATTCTTTATGTTAGGCTAATAAATGAGATTATCAAATAACTGATATTTAGCAGTTAACATGTTAAAATTCATCTCTCACTCGCAACTCATATCACTCGCTCATGGCAGTAAGTTGTAACACATATCTCACTTTAATAACATAAATAATTAACTACTATTGAATTTCCATTTCTTAAAACAACTAAATACAATACAATTATTACTCAATCAAATAAATAATAATCTCAGACATAAATTGTAATTAGTTAACAAATTCAGTCTCATTGGTTAAAAATCAAATATAATTCATTATAATTAATCATGAAATTTTACGAGAATTAAAATTAATGTCATTTTAATAAAAAATTACTAACTAAAACCAGTAAATTTAAATCGAGGAATCGAATTGTAAATAAAAAATAAATGCAGGGAGTCCAAATGAAATGCTGGGTTATAAATTAAAATTATACACTAACATAATTAGTTATGACTATCTATTTTACTATTTTTAATAATTTCATAACTTGGTACAAGTTTTTATTGTTATAATGGTAATAATATAAATATTGTGAAGATGCTGTGTTCATTTCTTAATATAAAACGTCAATGTTTACATGCAACATTTTGCAAGTAAAAGACGTTCAAAATAATTGTATATGTAACGTTCTAACTATACATTTGATATCATTTTCAGCAGCACATCGCGCTGTTATGAAGTAGCTCTCAAGATCGATAATTAATTTCAAACATTGTGCAATTATTAATATTTTTTTTTGTCATGAAGGTAGCAAACGGGCATGCTGGCCATCTGGCGTGACATAGTCCCGGCCCATGGCCACCCTCCCACCAAC
>DWPZ01000025.1:0-10318 GCA_018252115.1 Milanion marciana | reverse complement strand
AATGTTGGCCCGATCCGACTCCGATCACCAGTTCCGACACAATGGGTTGGCCAACCCGCCTTAGAGCAGCATGGAGGAGTATGCTCTAGGCCTCCTTGGACATGGATAGACCCGGTATGCATTTTAAAGGTAGTAGAGTCTGTCCCAGGCACGCCCGCGTAGTTACCACCCTGCACCTATTTCTGAATGCATGAACGAAAATGTACAAAGAGGCATTCCCCCTTAGGCCTCAGGGGTAGCAACGCACCCGCCTACAGTCTCGCGCGGGGCAATAGTCCTATGCGAGTTTGGGGGCGAATGTCTTTGGGCGGCAGTGACCATTTAACATCAGATGGCCTGCATGCCTGTTTGCTACCTGTATGACATAAAAATATGCGTTATAGGCATACAATGATGTACGCACAGCCTACATTACCACAAAAGTATACAGCAAAAAACCACATTTCTCGCGAGACACGACGCGACTACACGGATATCGAAATCTACACGCCGACAAACTCCAACATATCCGAACAACCCGTAATAACGTATTGCAATTTATCGAGCTAGCAAAGTTTGCACCAAATGCCCTGTACTGGAGTTGGCTGGAGTGCACGTTTCAGTATAACCGTTCCAAGTCGTAAGCCTCCGTAAAACTGCCACATATGTGAAACCTCGTAGGCTTTTTACATTTCGTTTATGGCGCGAGTGGTGATTTGTTTTATTTTGTCATTTTATACAGACCGTCTAGTGGTTTGGTGTGGCTAAATAGCACCATAGGCACTAACCTCACGCGAGACTGTACAAGGTTATGTTACTTTAAAGGTGGTAGAGTCTGTCCATGGCTCGTGCGCGTTACCACCCTGCACCTAGTTCTGCCGTGAAGCAGCAGTAATGTTGCGTTTCGATTTGAAGGGTGCAGTTTACGGTTCACGGGACAAAGAGGCATTTCACTTTAGGCCTCAGGGGTAGCAACGCACCCTCCTACAGTCTCGCGTGGCTCACCAGTCCTATGCGAGTTTGGGGGAAAGTGTCTATGGCCGGCAGTGACCATTTAACACCAGATTGCCTGCATGCCCGTTTGCTACCTCAATGACATAATAAAACCCCTAAACGCCCCTTTGTTTCGTGAACCGCATACTGTACCATTCACACCGAAACGCAAAATTACTGCTTCTTCACGGCAGAAATGGGCGGATAGGTGCAGATTGCGGTTTTCGAAATAGAAAATTGATAATAATTATCAATGGCCTCTAATACCTACATTAGTACTACTAGTGTCAGGATCGTAGCAAGTGGCAATCTGTGATCTCTGCCTACCCCCATGGGATACAGGCGTGAGTATATGTTATGTTTGTTATGTTAGTAGGTACTGTGACACATGTTGCTACCCCTTGTTTCTTTTCTTCTGCCGCAATCAATTTCCATAAATAAAATAAAGTCATACATGAACATAGTACACATCGTAAACAAAATGAGCAATTTCATTATTCAAATAAACTGTTTGAACAGCGCCACGAAGTGAAACGGAAGTCAATACAAAGAAAACTCGAAACAACCGTATTAGGCATTGTTCCGAAAATACTTCTTAAATTACAGGTTTATCGGAAAAAATTGGAAAAATCGGTTATCAACGACTTAACTATCCGAACGGGATCGCATGCAACAAATGCATTTAGCATTGGTGAAGCGTAATTTCCGTGTAAGCCTGTTTGCGACTGTCGTGCGACAGTCGGCGGATGATTTGTATGCAGCCATGTCGGCCTGAGCTATCTGGCACACGCAAACACTTGTGATCAATTGTCGCTTGTTCGTCGTTGCAACTTCTTATACGACATTTCTGCCAGTTTTCCGCAAGACTTTTGCGGTAACTACTTTTGAGCTTAACTTTAAAGTTATTTATAAACTTGCAAAATACTTTCTAAATACACACAAACACACGCACACATAAACAACACACGTACAAGCACATAAACATTTAGAAACATTTTGGAATGTGGTAATATGTCCCAGGGTCACCGCTGCACCTATTTCTGCCGTGAAACAGCAGCAATGTTGCGTTTCGCTACGAAGCTGCAGTGAGGAAAAAGAGGCGTTCCAGCTTCAGGGGTTCGTATAACGCCAAACGGGTCATAAGTCCTTATTAGTGTTATATACACCGAAATCAGACATGAAGTTAACACCGGAAAAGAACACTATGGACAGATACTATTTATTATATTGATAAGTTGTCTTATATAAAAATTATCTTAAAAGCACGTTTTCATTTATAAAAGATAAAAGTGCAATTTTCTAGTTTTCTAGTTTCAAGTTCTGTATATTACAACTTATAATAAAAAAAAAACCATGTGCTAAAGCCTATTCTGATAACAAGTACTATTTTGATAAAATAGAAATAGAAGAAAGCACATGTACTTTTTTTTGGTCTACATATTCTTATATGAGCCTATGAAAAAATCAATATTTGTAACATCTTGATGTTCATCGACTGTATCAAATGAAGGCTAGGAGCAGCACATACTCCTACAACTCACATGGGATATAAGTCCTATGTGAAGTCTGAGGAAGTTAATTAAGTAATTATTATTTAATCGAATATATAAAAATGAATATATAAAAATGTTTGTCTATATGTACTTTATAGAGCTGTGAATTATGTAACTGAGCATGTGATGATCTACAGCAAACTTGTTATGCATGTGCCCACGAGGGTTGATACGACCAATTTTCGATAGATGGCGCTACTGTTATTCCAATGAATTTCATATACAGCAATCTGGCATTGCAACGCACATAGGGTACAGTTAGTTTTCTATAGATTATGTGTAGATAATCTATACCTTTTTATCAAAGGTGTTAAAGTAGTGTTTTTTTTTATTTCCATGAAACTATTGAGCATGCAGGCTGCCTGGTGCATCGTTGTCACTACTGTGCATACAGACCCTTTTCAAGGATGTGTTACTACCTTAGTCTGAAATGGAACAAAACATTTTTAAACTTACCTTATTGCACATTCTTAAACTAATAAATAATAAAAGTTTGACGACCCCCGTGGCGTAGTGGTCAACACGCCGGTCCGCCACGTGAAGAGTCCTGGGTTCGATCCCCAGCAGTGCAGAAATTTTAATGATGAGTTTGGATTTCTGTTACTGTCTGGGTGTTTTTGTTAGTTACTGTCTTTGTGTATCCATGGCACCCACGACACAGGAACCTAGTGTGGGGCTGTGAGTGCGAAGCGTTTTTGAGTTATCAATATACTATTAAACCGGCTTACCTCACGTCTATTTTCGGGACAACCCGAATAGTTTATTATTATTATTTATATTTATTACACGTAGTATATGAAAATTGCGTATGTAAATAACTGTGAAATCTAATATAATGAAATACGATCACCGTGACGAAGTTTTCTTCAAATTACCGTGATGTCTCCTACATCCTGCCATTAAAGCACTTAAAAATGTTGATGGATTCTCGAAAATTAATTTATTCCTACGCATCTACTTCATGTCACATACAGTAATTATGTGGGTATGCCATTTAAATTCATCGCCACATTAATAATTCGGTTATAATGACGAGTATATCCTGTCAGATCATCTTTAAGGTGACCCAGTGACATATTGGTGACATTAAATTGCGTTAAAAATTGAGGAAGGCTTTAGAAATGTTCACATGGTCATCAAAAGACAAGTTATGCATTAAATTTTATTGAGCATATATCAATATTAAGTTTATATTACTTTTAGGTAAGTCCTCACTATCGTTAAGGTAAAATATAGTTACGTTAATATAAAATGTTATTACAAATTGTGCATAAAAGTACTATTAATACTTTTAATGATAACTATACATGTACAACTTTAAGGATGCTTGATTATATTAGATGGAGTCACTGATGTAAAATACTTTTTTTTTTATGAAATAGAGGTAGCAAACGGGCACGCAGGCCATCTGGTCTTAAATGGTCACTGCCGCCCATGAACACCCTCCCTCAATCTCGCATAGGACTGGTGTCCCGCGCGAGACTGTAGGAGGGTGGGTTGCTACCCTTGAGGCTTAATATGGAATGCCTCTTTGTCCAGTGAACCACAAACTGCACCCTTTAAACCGAAACGTAACATTGCTGCTGCTTTACAGTAGTAATAGGTGCAGGGTGGTAACTACGTGGGCAAGCCTGGGATAGACTCTACCTCTCTATGTTTCATTTCAGTATCAAATATCAATGTGCAATAAATTCTACAAAAACTATTCATAATTAAATATGTTAATTATTTTCCTGCCAATTATTTTCTGTTGAACAAGGAAAGTATATATGTGCAAAATACATAAACATATACAACAATATTTTATCATACCTCCTTATCACAGTGTCCAGTCAAATGCAAAATGACCCATGTAACAATATATACAAATATATTTGAAAAAACTGTAAATCCATACCTGGAAAAAACAATTTTAAAAAAAGAATGTAAAAAACCTATGGGCACTTTTTAATTGCAAATTTTGGAAAATTGTTCTGCATTCAACAATATTTTATACAGCACTAAAATAATATGGTTTGGACATATGTTAGCATACAGACCAAGAAAAAAGTTTATTTTGGTCTTAGTCTTCAGAATGTCACAGAAAAATTGTTATTGCTACGTTTGTACATTTTGTCTTTATTATTTGTATGGTTCCTTGCCATCCATAATGGGCAGTGTCAACACCAAGTGACATGGAAAATACATCCATATATGCAACTATATTGATGATTACTATTAAATGGGCTTACCTCACGTCTATTTTCGGGTTAGCCTGACTAGTTTCAGACCTAATCGAGGCCCTTCATCATGAGCTCTCACCGGTCACAAGGTCGCAGCGAAAACTGAATAGGTCCAAAACTAGTCAGGCTATCCCTCCACTATCACTCCATGTGTGGTAAGCTGGTTTAATAGTAATCATGTGTATAGATACTCACAAATCTTTCAGTGATGAAATGCTACTATATTATTCAATGTAACAAAATATATGTACATATTTATATTTTTTATATACTTTCACACCAATTACCTATGCCATCTACTTACACTATATACTTGTGAGGCTTGTACTATGGATACTAGGTAATGAATAAAGATTGCATTGGTATACAATAGGTATAGGCTACAATCCATACTGGCCACTTGGTGTCACTAGTCTGGCCACTATATTTACTGCAATGTGGGTGACATTGATTAAATAGTGTGATCTGTTCGGATTCTTGCCATACAACCCTAAGCACTTCAAAAGATTATATAGATATAATGCACAGAAATATATAGAAATATCCATGAGCCTAGCACTCATGACCATATTCATATATACATACATATACTCACACCTGTATCAAATGTAGATTTGCTACAATTCTATCATATTCATACATCTGCTTTTCAAGTAGATAATTGATTTGATCATGATAGGTTCTCCGAGGACATTCTCTTCGAACACTTATACACACTTTCACTTGATAAATCTTTTACATTGTATTCATAATGACAAATGCCTAGATCAGGATTGAAACCTGACCTCTTAGCCTAGTGGACAGGTTCACTGACCACTTTATGAAGCAAGTAATTAAAATGTAACTAATGTTTATTACATGATAGTATAAGCTTAAAAGTAATGTTACCTAATTGCAGTGAGGTGTGTCCGAGTATGAGCATCATCTGCCAGCTCTGGAATAAGGCTCAAGTGAGATATCTGCACTGCTGCCCATCCAATTTGAAAAATTATGATAAAGGACGCAAAATAAAACATTTGTGCCCATTTGTGTGTCATGGAACATCCAACACACTCCGAAAATATAAATGGAAAAGATCCCAAAACCCACAGTGTTCCTGTGAAAAATAATATACTATTAATCCAATTCCACTTTTAATACAACTTTTAAGCTGGCTAATTTAAACAATATAGTACCAAAAAAATGCCACAGCTTCCTTCTTCCATATTTCGCGCTGATGGAATTGTCTGTGTGGTCAGAATGATACCCAACGAACGGCGTCGCTAATGCATCTACTATTTGCCCTATTAACATCAGGTCTCCCGCCTGGGACGCCGAGAACTCAAGAACCAAGTGAAAAAATACCAAAAAGTATGTAAACCATAAGCTTGCACAAACATCGTTTAAAATATGACCAATTCCATAGCCTAGTTGTAACTTAACACTCGTCGTAATATCAACAAATTCATTATCCATTTTTAGCTATACCACCTACAAACTGTAACAATAATGTTGAATCACCCAGTCAGCAAGTTACAAAATAATTAGTATATTGTTTTGAAAGATATTGTGTATTTATAATAACGATTAATATATTCGTATATTTCAATGTAATGTGGTCTTAATCGTTTAAAAAATATTTTTCTTTACATAATTTATTTCACGTGAAAAACAATTAGAAATTATTTGTAATCAAACAAAACCGTGCAGACTTGACACTTTGACAGAAAGCGCTAACTATAACTAACAGACTAACAGTGTAACAGAGCAGACTAACACTATACTATACGATACAAATACACACACACAACGGACGAAGCACTTTGAGGTTGAAGGTTATGTCGAGTTGAAGTTTGACTGACGTGACAATTGTCAATGAAAGTGACACAGACATACTATCGGAGCCATCGGCGGCCAAACCCAAATCCCTTGCCTTAACGCCAAAAGTTGTTAAGCAAAATGTAAACTACAACATACCTAACCACTAGCCACATACATTATTCCCTAAATGCACAATTTTGTATACCACATTTATTTTAAAACAAGTTACAAGTACCATAATATTTTAGCTCAAATTCAAATGTGATATGCAAAAGCAATCTGTGGATAACATATTTTTCTCATTATCTTTTCAAAGTTATCTGATCTGACTGTTAAAGATAACCATAGATAACCACTATCGACTGTCATTACTGTCAAGTTTTATTGAAACGAAACGATCAAATGAAAACTTGAAAACATAATTTTATGAATTATTCTATATAACAATTGCAGGTCGTTCTTAAATGTAAATAAATTGAAAAAAATTAATAAAATAATATAATGTTATACTGCGACGACTGTTAATTATACGCGATCGTGATTAAGTAATGGATAAGTTACACCCATTATATTTTATTGCACTTTTAAGCATTTCAGGCTTCGTTCTCGGCGATGATTTTCAGGAAGAAATATTTATCAAACCTTTACCACCCTCACACCTGTATATAAATTTTCAATTTATAACTTTAGTTGATGGATCATCTTCATGTAAGCATTTTATGGTTTAGTATTAATGTTAATGAAAATAACCACATTTGTCAGACTTACTTCTATTATTTTTTATTTTTTTTCAGTTGAACACTGTCATCTAGCGCCGAGGCCTTTAAGAGAAGTTATGGCAAGGTTCAATGTAGAAGAGTTGCATCTAACACTTACTGAAGGGCAGTGGAAACACAGTCAGTGGGGCTATCCAGTGTTGGACGCTGCTCCCGGGGCAGAACTTTATGCCTGGTTTTCACCTGAAGTTGTAGATGTAGATTCCCAATGGAGAAAATTAAGTGCAACATTGTCTGGACTATTTTGTGCATCACTAAATTTCATTGATAGTTTCAACACTATTGAACCACAAATGGCTCTTTGGCCTATGGGTGCAGTGAAGTCAAAACAAAATAGTACATCTCATTTAAGGTATTCTTCACTGCCCAGGGAAATAGTGTGCACAGAGAATTTGACACCTTGGAAAAAATTGTTACCATGTGAGTCAAGCCATGGATTTTCATCACTATTAAATTCTAGAATGATTCACAACACAAACTATCACTCCATCGGTGTACATGTAAGGAAGATTTGTACCACAAGTAGCTGTGTTGATACTCAATTGGAGATAAAACAAACTGTAGCCTTGGTTTACGATTACAACATAATAAATAGTATGGATTGGTCTTTTAGAAAATTATTTGGACAAGGATTGCCTGGAGGTTGCCCTCTTTCATCATCTAGCAAGATATATGTGGATATCACTACAAATACAACTCTACCTTTCAAATTATACCCACAGCCTAATAAAAACATTTTGTCTCTGAGAGGAGGAAGTGAAACATCTCTAGCTTTGTATGAGATACCAGCGAATGGGGAAATGATAAATATAGGAGCCAAATATGAAGCCAAAAATATCTTACCATTGTCAATACCACCCCCATTAACTTTTACCCGATCTGTATTAGGATATGGCAAAGAGTTTGGTGGAATAGTGACAGAATTAACTAATAATTATTGGGCACCCATTGATGTTGTCCTACTAGAAAATGCTCCATGGTGGCTACCAATTCAATTAAGTTCATTAAGAATAAATGGTCAAGCCAAGAGTGACCTTATATTGTCACAGTATTACTCTCCTGGTCGCAGCAGGCAGAAGCCATACCATCTGGAACTCTTACTCAAACTACCCCCAAAGACAACTACAACTATAAATATTGATTTTGAATTTGTATTTCTGAAATGGCAAGAATATCCACCAGATGCAAATCATGGATTTTATATTGGATCTGCTTTAGTTACTGCAAATCTTCCAACAGCAAAGAACTACACTGGTCTGCCTATTACTGGAAGCACTTATGAATCAGCTGTAAATGCCTCTAAACTATGTAAGTAATGTTTGTTTACATTTCAATAGTTTAAGTAGTATCTCTTTGTAAAATAAATAAGAATGGAATTTTAAAATAAAATGAAACTTGAAGTCTTTGACAATAAAACACAATAAGTTAAAGCAATACTTTACATTGGGTCAATTGCTTAGTCCCCATATGGAGTACTACTCCAGCCAATAGACAGGTTCCCCACAATACCAGCTTAGTCTGCTTGACTCTGTGCAAGTCAGAGCTGGAACTGGAGCAGGTGGAACAAGAAAGACATGTTACACATCTGTCTAAAAATGCCTGCATACATTCTTTTTGCTGGCTTGGTATTTGGTATTTATATTATGTTGTTGTTGGTATTAAAAATTAAATCGTATTAATCTACATTGTAATCATGACAGTGTTTACTTCCATCCATCCATCAACTGCTCGAGGTCCACTACTGGAAATAGCGCTCCTTAATAGCGCCATTCCATTTGGTACTGCGTCCTCTGAATCCAGTGGTTTCCTTTTGCCGAGGCGTGATCGCCATTCGAGGATCTTGCTTCCCCACCGCTTATCCTTCCTGCGAACGAAGTAGCCTACCCATTCCACTTCAGCCTAACTATAAGAGCATTATCGGTTAGACCCGTTCGTCTACGGATTTCGTCATTTCTGACTTTATCACTTAGAGAAATACCAAGCATAACTCTTTACATAACTTGTTGAGTGAACTTGAGCTTATGAATGAGGCTCACGGTAAAAGACCACGTCTCAACACCGTACATCAACACTGGCAACACACATTGCTCGAGCACTTGTGACTTGCACTTCAGTAGGTGACTTAAGGTTTATAGGTACTATATTATTTTCTTATTATGCCTATATAATTCAAATATTTTATAATATTATATTTAAAAAAATGTAATGTGTCATTTAATCATTAAATACCTTTGTTTCAGGGTATCCAGCTGTGTTCAGAACTAATGGAGCCATGGTATCATTGCCAACTCCTGATTTCAGTATGCCTTATAATGTGATTTGTCTTGCATGCACTGTGGTTGCTCTAGCATTTGGACCTCTTCACCATATATGTACTAAAGAGCTGGTGTTAAAAGTTGTTGGCACTCCAGTTTCATTACGACAAAAGCTCATAAATTTATTTAAGAGAAAAAAAGACTAGTCTCATAGTGTGATTTACTAAATAAATGTATGTAACTAAATAAATTGATTGAAATGTTGTAGTTTCTTTTCCAAGAATAGCTCTTTAAACTTTACTTCAGTAAGAATGGTAATTATTTCTAACAGTGAAACTAGATGTACTCTCTCTCTTTTTTTAAAGAAGAAGTAATGAACAATGGCTTTAAAGGAATTAGTTTTACACAAAATATAGTGTGAGAGAAAAATCGCTTTGGGAAATACATTTTTTATAACATCTGGTGTTAAATGGTAGTGTACGTTACCGCAGCAAGAAAGTAGCTCCTAGAGTGATGCGAGTAGGATATATAATTAGTGCTCGATCTGCTGTAAATGTGAAATAAACGGAAAAAACGTTTCCTGCTGGGATAACGTCGTTCCAGCAAGAAAATTCTAAACGAATTGTCGGAGAGCACAAAATTTTACATGAGCATATAGCTTATATTTGTGCGCTAAAAATAAAATATGTGCGTCTTCAGGTTTTCGAGATATTGCGTTTCCTGCTGCGGTAACGTTTTGC
>DWPZ01000024.1:0-10333 GCA_018252115.1 Milanion marciana | reverse complement strand
GTTCCTTTACACATAAATGACATGTAACAAAATCCTACATGTCATAGGAGTTCTATGTATATCACAGCACAATGTCATACACAATAGCTATTATTGGTTTTTATAGTCCGGGTACATACGTTTCTTTTTAAAATTTGCGTTTAATTTTAGAGTGAAGTATTATCCTCAACAGCTGGACACATGGCAGTCGTCGCCTGCCCTGGTTTCTTGTTCGTTCCTACCGCGAATGTGTAAATTGTGGCTTCCCTCTGTGGTTTTCCCTTTGAGCTCCTTTGGGGTTCTTCAAATAAGTCGTTTTTAAAGTCCTGCAAGGCTGGCAACGCATAAGCGACTCATCTGGTGTTGCGAATATCTATAGGCGGTGACCACTTACCATCAGGTTGCCCGTCTGCCTGTTGGGTAGTCTCAGATATAAAAAAATAAAAACCGATTACTATGTCGTGAACCTAAAATGGTTTGCCACACGACACGACACGATCACTAAGCCGTGAACCTAAATTGGTTCACGACACGACATGACACGACACGACCACTATGTCGTGAACCTAACATGGTATACGACACGATCACTATGTCGTGAACCTTAAATAGTTCACGACACGACACGATCACTATGTCGTTAACCTAAAATGGTTAGTAAACTGTTAGTGAACATAAAAAATGTTCAATCCATCCCATGGGGGACACATTCATTGAACGTTAAGTGTTCCTTCTCGGTTCTAAGGAGTAACTCTGAATAAATTTGCTGTATGGAATAAGAATGAACGCCATTTATATGGAAACCTGGACACTTTTTCTATGCTTTCTTAAGAGCGCTTCGCTCAAGATCTAAGGCCGAACAAACTGGTTCCCATGGGTATTCTCATAGAAGACTAGCGGTCCCTATTATAGGGTGTACGTTGATATTATTCTGAATTAAGTTTGGTGTTCTCTTGTCCAGTGTTTTTCAGTATAAATAAATAATATAAATAAACGCTTCACTCTCGCATCCCCACACTAGCATTCCCTGTGTCATGGACACACACAAAGACAGTAACACAAACACCCAGACCCGTAATAGAAATCCAAACTCATCATTCAAATTTCTGCACTGCTAGGGATCGAACCCAGGACCTTTCACGTGGCGGACCGGCGTGTTGTCCACGACGCCACGGGGTCGTCAACCGTGTATCACCGCAGTAAGCAAGATATTAAGAGAAGAGTGATGAGTGAGAGCTTTTAGAAGGTCAGCATGTCACCTATGCTGACCTGCTTAAGCATAGTCCTGCTGTAGTTCCTGTTTAATTTGGGAACAGGACCTACATTAGATTTTGTTTTGTGATGATTAGAAAAAAATTAAGATTACATATACGCTTACTTTATTTAGATGAGACGATAATATGGATCCGATGCAAGAAATACTTATTCATGCTCAAATTTTAAATAAAATAATAATTTTAAATTTTAATTATCAATTTAACACATAAGTGTTAAAACGGTTCTAACATATACTTACAAATCCGGCACCTTACCTTAGCTATGTATAATAATTTTTAAACGAAATAAATGGAACCTTTTTCAACTTTAATATTTTTTCTATTTTTGTTTCTAGCTGGAAAGAGCGTCAAAATAAGCTTCAATTTGTTTAAAAACACTCTATAACGTTCAACAAAAGTTTGCTGAATAAAATGATTCGATATCATTGAGAGTTTTAGTCGGTACCGAATTATTAGGCAACGTTACCAAATTTCCAAACCAAATACCCTGTTACCCACCGTCCAAAATTTACATGGTAAATGTTGTGACGTCATCCGTGAGTCCCAAATTCATGTTTGAATACTTAGAATGAACGAGATCGCTCATTGGAGTGCATACCGCATAATGGCACATTGCATATGCATGTTTGGCACAACATAACAGCTCGTTTTTCGGGTGTTCTATGGTTCATTTTGAATTCTTTTGCCGAATTTTTGTCAGCAGCATTTGCGAGCTGGTACACTTCAACTTGCAATCTGCGGAGAGAATTTATAGACACCGCTTTCATCAGAAAAGGTCGCATGACTTATGAGTTCAAATGGAACGCTATAGCAAAGTCTGTCGGAATTTGAAAATTCCAAATATTGAATGCGGCTCTCGGTTTTTGGTTGAATACAAATTTCGTCTGTAAAGTCGTGGCAGTGAATAAAAAAACATACGCTATATCTAAAGCTGGCACACGCACTATTGTAAGCAAACTTAGTAAATCTATATTATTTCATCATTCGATTGTAACCAACGTTTATGTTTTACGTCGAAATAGTGTGAAAACTTAGCAACAACATTATTTGAATCATGCTCCACCACGCTGCTCCAACGCGGATTGATAGAGTTAGTGACCAACCCAAGTGTTGGAAGTTTTTATGCCACCCGACAGCCTCCGACATGGATCAACGTCTGTTATCTAATGTCATAATTTTATAAAAGGTAGTTTTTATGTTTCTTAAATGGCAACACTACTCGACCACGCCACTCTTTTGTGACAACTTCCGGTGAAAGGATTGAGTGGTGGGGTTGAAACAACGTTTCTGATTATTGAGTCAGGAGCTCGGTCAGTCGTTGGATAACCATCGAAGTATTCAGTTGTATAGTGGAAACTATACTAGTTAATATATTTAGTAAGCTGATAAGGATATATTGTATAACAAGTGGAAATTAAAATATTTAATGTACTGAGAATTGGAGTTTCTCTGACAATTCAGAAGTGGGATATAAAAATCCAGGTATGTACGTCCTCAAAATTTTAAAATAATGATTAAATGAGGAAGCTCGAGTTAAAATTACATTAAAATACATAATAACTATAACGCTTGTTAAGATTTGTTTATTTAATTTCGATACTGAACAAATACGACACTATTACATTGCATTTGATCGGGGCTACTCTCTGATAATGCACAAATACCTACCACACTATTACATAACCTTGCATTTGATCGGGGCTACTCTCCGGTAGTGCACAAACACTTAGTTTTACATAACAATGCATTTGGTCGGGGTTACTCTCCGATAATGCACCAATATGACACTTTTACTCTGCAGTTGAAAATTCAAATCATACGTATGTTACATAAAGACTTTTCATTAACATTATTTACATCAATACTGAAAATATTTTGTTAATGACTTTCTGATTTATTTATATACAGTATTAAATGTGATTTTAACTCGTATTTTAATTTGTTTTATGTGTATTTATACTGCACAATTAGAATTGTTTAGAATTTTTGACGTTTTACGTGATATTTGAAATTTTAATATGGGTAATGATTTTATAGTTATACAAGCGAGAACTACCAACATAGAAAATATAATAGAGGTTTCTATTTTATTATTTATGGGACTTTATTTTTGTGCGAATCATTTACTTATTTCTACATTTTTTGTGTTAATGTCTGTGGGAATTACTCATGTTGAACTATTAAACAGCGGTGAACTAGTATGTTCGCTGGACAATGACTGAGCGAACAATGATGTTTGCTGGACAATGATTGAGTGAACAATGATGTTCGCTGGATAGTGATTGAGTGAACAATGATGTTCGCTGGATAATGATTGAGCGAACAATGATGTTCGCTGGATAATGATTGAGCGGACAATGATGTTCGCTGGATAATGATTGAGCGAACAATCATGTTCGCTGGATAATGATTGAGTGAGCAATGATGCTCGCTGGACTGTAAGAAATGAATGAACTTTGATGTAAATTGAGAGATGTAGACTAGATTCTAGGGATTTAATACATTTACGTAAATGAAGTAATTGACTACTGGCATTTTTAGTTGAAGTTTTTATGATTATTATTATTATTTTGTTTTGTTTTATATATATAAGTTGAATGGATGGAAAGCTAGTCAAAGGAATTTTAAAATTTTCAGATATGATATCGGACGATGACCAAGTTGGGGGTACGCCACCTACGACTCCACAAAAGAGGCGTAATCACGCAAAACGGAGGGAAGTAAAGAGGAAAAGAGCTCCTTCGACGTCATCTACGTCAACGTCGTCAAGTGAGGATACTCCTCCGCCACGGAGGAGGCGTAAAACATCAAAACGATTGACTACAGATGAACTTTTGACACTGCTAGCTAACTTCAAAGGAGGGACCAGTAAGGATTCATTTAATAACAATAACTTAAATAATGTTGTACCGGAATTTGATCCTGCAAACAGGTCTCAAACCATAAAATCTTGGCTAAACAAAGTCAACGAATGTGCCGCCATTTATGGGTGGGGTTCGAAACAAATTGTCCATTTTTCTTTGCAAAAGCTCACTGGTTTGGCCAAGAAATGGTTTGAGGCTCTACCTACTGTGGCTTTCTCATGGACTGAATGGCAGGAAAAACTCTTGAAGGCATTTCCGAGTGAGGAAAATTATGGACGCCTTCTGGAGGAAATGTTAAACAGGACTTCGCGGAGTGATGAAAGTCTCCGTGAATATTTTTATGATAAACTATGTCTATTAAGTAGATGTGAAATAACTGGCAAAAAGGCTGTCGATTGCATAATTCATGGTATTAATGACGTATCTATCAAAAGTGGTGCACAGACCCTTCGATGTACAGAACCTGAGGGGTTATTAAGCTTTTTAAGTACTCAACGCGTACAGCTTCCTTCATCTAATCAAAATAGCAACAGAGAACGCAATCACAAAAGATTCGTTAGTCGCAATAACCCCTATACCGTTTCAAACGATAGTTCCGCGATTACGTGTTTCAACTGCAAACAAAAAGGGCATCCATTTTACAAGTGCCCTAGTCCGGTCGTAAAATGCAAACGTTGTTATAGGATTGGACATGATAATGACGACTGTAAGTTACGCCCTTATGTACCACGATCAGCAATAGCAACAACCTCTGTACCGATGCATGCTGAACCCGCCGAAATTAAAACTCTTAAAATTGACGTATCGAATAAATCTAATGAAAAATTTTATAAGAATATCGTTGTTAATGACAGTCTGTTAAAAGCATACATAGACTTCGGGAGTGAATGCAGCCTTATTAAACAAAGCGACGCGACTTCATTAAAATTGATTAAGATCTTTGATGAATTACCTGTAGTGAGAGGTTTTGGGAAATCGGCAATTCATCCATTATATAGATCTCATATTACCGTCAGAATTGATGAGGTTGAGACATCGATCACTGTACTTGTAGTGGATGATGAATTTATGCCAACATCTTTGATCATAGGACAGAACTTTACCGAGCTAACATGTATAACCGTATTAAAGGATAGCAATCATTTAACTTTTTATAAAAGTCCGAACTGCAATCCATTCAACATTGAAAACAATGACAATCTGATTAAACTTTTCGTTTCAAACACCACCCAAATTTTACATACAAGGACTCTTCCTGTCCATACCAAAGACGCCAACTTTAGTGGAGATGTTTTTATTGAAGGATATTGTACTGCAGAACCGGGTCGAGAGTTTACTTTATTCCAGGGTGCTTACAATTTAAAAGACGGAAAAGGGGATTTGGTTATTAGTAATCTGACTACTCGTAGCATAACCTTTGACGCGGATACTTTGATAGCCCGGGCAGTTCCTTTAATAGAATCAAACTCATGTCAGGTCAACAGGATTACTGCAGATATAAAAGATTTTGAGCCCCTTCAAAAAGAAGACATTAAAGTGGGGGAAAACTTGAGCGAAGACGTCGTAGACAAGCTACATACTTTATTACAAGAATATAGAGATTGTTTCGCAACTAATTTAAGAGAAATAGGTTGTATAAAAGACATGGAGATGCACATTGAACTTTCAGATAATAGACCTATTGTATATCGCCCCTACCGATTGTCACAGTCTGAGAGGGAGCAAGTGAGGGAGACCATTGATGAATTGCTGCAAAACGATATAATTCAAGAGTCAAATTCCAGTTATTCAAGTCCAATCATCATGGTGAGGAAGAAAACTGGTGAGCAAAGACTTTGTGTAGACTTCAGAGCTCTTAATAATAAAACAGTAAAAGATCGTTTCCCTCTCCCTTTGATAGAAGATCAGATCACGAATCTCAGCGGAAATGCTTATTTCACTACTCTTGACCTTGCTTCTGGTTATTACCAAGTGCCCATGGCTAAGGACAGTCAACACCTTACGGGTTTCGTCACGCCCGATGGGCATTACGAATTTAAACGGATGCCTTTCGGGCTGGCAAATGCTCCAGCTGTCTTTCAGCGGATGATGAATAAGATTCTTGGAAGCAAAAGATACGAATACGCTTTAGCATATCTAGACGATGTGTTAATACCTGCCAGGAATACGGATGAGATGTTTGAACGACTTCAGCATATTTTGAAATTGTTGAGAGAATTTGGTTTAACTTTGAAATTGTCCAAATGCCGATTTTTCGATATTACAGTAGACTATCTAGGATATGAGGTATCTGCAGGAGGTATACAGCCCGGTAGCGCAAAAACTCAAGCTGTCAAAGCATTTCCAACACCTCGTAATATTCACGAAGTTCGCCAGTTTCTTGGCCTGACTGGATACTATCGCAAGTTTATCAAAGATTATGGATTGATTGCCCGACCATTAACTTATCTACTAAAAAAAGATTCTGCCTGGTTGTGGTCCAAAGAACAAGAAAATGCGGTTTCGCTACTCAAAGAAAAACTTGTAAACAGGCCTGTTTTAGCTCTTTATGACCCTAAATTGGAGACAGAATTACACACTGACGCCAGTGCTCTTGGCATAGGAGGGATATTGATGCAGTGGCAAAAGGATACGCGATTATTAAAACCAGTTGCCTATTTCAGCAGGCAGACCACGCCTGAAGAGAAACATCTTCATTCTTATGAGCTCGAAACACTGGCTGTCGTGTGCTCCTTGAAGAAGTTTAGAGTATATTTAATGGGTATACAGTTTAAAGTTTGTACAGATTGCGCGGCCCTTAGAACCACCTTGACAAAAAAAGACTTGCTGCCGCGGATAGCAAGGTGGTGGTTACAAATTTCTGAATTTACTTTTGATATAGAATATCGTCCTGGTGTCCAAATGTCTCATGTCGACGCACTCAGTAGAAACACCACACTATCCGTTACAGCAGATGATAATCCATGTATTAATATTTATAAAATAGAACAGCAAAACTGGCTTCTTACACTACAGCTAGCAGATCCCGATATTGTTCGGATTTTCAAAATTCTAAAACCCGAGGAAGACAAGGAATGTATAGAAATAAGGAATAATTATGAAGTGAAAAATGGTACCGTGTATAGGAAACTTGACTGCGGAACACGTTTGGTTGTTCCACGGAATGCTCGATGGCAAATATGTAAAGCTAGCCATGATGACATCGGTCATCTTGGCTATACCAAGACTTTAGAAAAAATCCAAAGTCAGTACTGGTTTCCCAAGCTTAGACGCTTTGTGAAGAAATATGTGGGCGCTTGCATTGACTGTGCATATAACAAAGACAGTGCGTCTCGGCAGAAAAGTGGTCATTTGTTCCCTATAGAAAAGATATGTATACCGTTTCATACTATACATATCGATCACTTGGGGCCTTTCGTTAGGAGCAAGAATGGTAACACCCACATTCTAACAATCGTAGATGGTTTTACAAAATACGTATTTGTTCGGGCAGTCAAAAATACGAAAACAAAAACAACAATAAAGGTACTTCAAAATATTTTTTTTGATTTTGGGTTGCCAGCAAGGATTGTATCGGATCGTGGTACTTCTTTTACATCATCAGCTTTTGAAGCCTTTTGCGATGAACATGGCATTAAACACATATTGAACGCGGTTGCTTGTCCCAGAGCCAATGGTCAAGCTGAGAGATATAATCAAGTTATTCTCAATTCTTTAGCAGCTCAAAATTTTAATGGTAGTGAACGTGACTGGGACAAGCAACTGGGTAAAATTCAGTGGGGTGTTAATAATACAATTAATATTACCACTAAAAAGACTCCAACTGAAGCCTTATTTGGTATTAGAATGCGCGATGATCTTGCGAACAAAATGGGAGTTGAAAGTACACTAAACAATGTGGAATGTGTAAGAAGTATCATCAGTACAAATATAGAAAAGGACCAGAATATTCAAAAACGTAGACATGATGCTATGCGGGTTCCGGCGCCTAAATACAGAGTTGGTGATCTAGTTAAGATTTTAAGAAATAATTACGGCAATGATGGAAAAAGTACTAAACTCCTATCTAAATTTGTCGGCCCCTTTAAAATTTCTCAAGCGTTAGGAAATGATCGTTATCAAATAACGGATATTCCAGGGTTTCCTAAAAGAGGTAAGCCTTATGAATCTGTAATAGCTTTTGATAGAATTCGACCCTGGATTAATGTGAAAGCTCTAGAAGTACATGATAGTGAAACAAGTGGTTCATCTTCTTGTAGTGATAAAGATTAGTGCTATTAGACAGAAACTTTGCCAGTTGTTACTAATTAGCACTCAATATTGAGTACTACACATAGAAAATTGAAGAAGTCAAACTTATAAATACATAGTCATTAGAATAAGATACAATAAAATGTTAAATCTAAACAAATATAATTCTAAATGATATATAACTAGTATAAGATTTATAATTACATATACTTTTTGTTACAAATGCTTGATTTATATAGTATAAGGCTTTGTTTAAAGCTGATTTTTGCGCACAATCGCATGTTATTGTTTAATCCTTAAACATAATAATTAATTGAAATTAAATTGAGTTTGTGATAATGTTTTTAACTTCTTTATTTATAAATATTATAATGTACGCATACCTAAAGATATAATGTATAATTTCAGTCATATGAAATCTTTTAAAATGTAAAAAGCTACTTTAGAGCATTTATTTAAACTAAATAGCCACACTACTATGATGACTTAGAGATGATAACTTTATCAGATTATGCTTGTTTAAATCAAAATTAAATTAAGATGGATGGGGTAACCATTGGTTTCAAGATAATGTGTAATTTAAGTTAGTAAGTAATTTATTGACAGAGTTCCTGATGTTTTAAGTGTGCCAGGAGGCTACACATTCGTAGGATGGCCGAATGTCATAATTTTATAAAAGGTAGTTTTTTTATGTTCTTAAATGGCAACACTACTCGACCCCACCACTCTTTTGTGACAACTTCCGGTGAAAGGATTGAGTGGTGGGGTTGAAACAACGTTGCTGATTATTGAGTCAGGAGCTCGGTCAGTCGTTGGATAACCATCGAAGTGTTCAGTTGTATAGTGGAAACTATACTAGTTAATATATTTAATAAGCTGATAAGGATATATTGTATAACAAGTGGAAATTAAAGTATTTAATGTACTGTGAATTGGAGTTTTTCTGACACGTGGATGCCATGGATGTAACACAAACACCCACCCCACTAACAGAAATTCAAACTCATTGTTCAAATTTCTGCTCTGATGGGGATCGAACCCAGGACCGGTCAAGTGGCGGACCGGCATATTGACCACTGGGGTCACTGGCGCCACATGGGTCGTCTAAAATCAAATCGAGTAAATTAAATCGAGATCGCGAAGAAAACCTCAGACACATACATCTCCATTTCTGTCTACTTCACCGAATTATACCTTCCGCATCCATCAATACCGACACGCCTGAACTGCCCGTCATGTTGAACAACCGTCTCCATTATAAACAAAAGGGCTAAGCGTAAACGGTCGAAATGTTCTTTGACGTGTTAATAGCCTCCCAACCTTGTAAGGCATGTTCTTAGTCACTGTAGGTCATGGCTCGCTTTGGTACTTCTGCGTGTTTACTCTTTGTTCCTATCGCCTCCGGTGTGGGAACAATTTAAATTTGCATTGAATGTCATTTCTGTTTCGGTTTTTGTTTTATTCTGTGGCGATGTGGGAAATTGATTGAACCTGTATCCACAGGTGTATATTCTTTTTATATTGTTGTTATATTGGGAGATTTTTTTTAAACTTAAGAAAACTCGGAACGGTTCCTTATTTTGGGAGTAAGTGGGATAGTTTTAACGATGTCTTTATGTGTATGTATGTGTGTCTGGTTGGTAGTAGTACTATTATGTGTGTTGTTATTAATTTCTTTTATTTATTTATTTTATTGACCACCCCCCTGGCGTAGTGGTCAACACGCCGGTCCGCTACGTGAAGGTTCCTGGGTTGGTGCACTTACATATTTCTTCCGTAAAACAGCAGCAATGTTGTGTTTCGTATCGAAGGGTGCAGTATGGGATCAACGGGAGGATGAGGCATTCCATCTCAAGCCTCAGGGGTAGCAACGTACCTTCCTACGGTTTTAAATGAACAGGTCCTACGCGAGTTGGTGGAGGACGGCAGCTACCATTTAACACCAGATGGCTTGCATGCCCG
>DWPZ01000023.1:0-10366 GCA_018252115.1 Milanion marciana | reverse complement strand
ATAGAGTCTGTCCCAGGCTTGCCCGCGGTGTTACATCCTGCACTTATTTCTGCCGTAAAGCAGCAGCAATGTTGCGTGTCGGTTTGAAGGGTGCAGTTTGCGGTTCACTGGACAAAGAGGCATTCCATCTCATGCTGTGCTCAGGGGTAGCAACGCACCCTCCTACAGTCACGCGTGGTACACCAGTCCTATGCGAGTTTGGGGGAGGGTGTTTATGGACGGCAGTGACGATTTAACACCAGATGACCTGCATGCCCGTTTGCTACCTCTATGCCATAAAAAAATCTAAGGACAAAGCTGGGAAGCCTATATTAGTAAAAGTTAAATTAATCAGCGAAAACAGGAAATTTATCGTTTTAAGATCCTTTTGTTAAATATTTCAAAGTAATTCTATGTTTTGTAAGGAGTGCTATAAAGTCAATACAGCCGACGCAGCAAAGGTGAGACTTGACAAAGGTGAGTTTAGAACTAGAGCTCAGTGTAGTCGGCGCCTAATTAAGTGACAGTAAATAATGATCTTGCCACGAAAAGAAGCTTCACTTTTTCTTATTGTGCAAATATTTTTGTTACAGGAACATTGTGACTTTGTGTCGTCCTTTATGAATAGTTGTAATAAGTTTCTAAAACGGAAGTGTGCGCAAGCGTACCCGTGGCAGTGGAACACCGTCAGGTTTTTAGTCGGTTGGAGCCAAACATAACCTATCGTCGGCCCAGTGGCGGAAGGCACTCGAACTGAGTTTTCAAGACGAAATAAAAAAGGGGAATAAACAAGTTGTTTTAAGTAAATTGACTTTAAAACCGAAAATATAATTAATTTAATGGCAACATTTATGTTGTCATATTTTCTTTCTATTAAACCCAATATATAGGTACAAATAATACTTTTGATAATTCGTTAAAAGTAAAGTAAGTAATAAAAAAGCGTCGTTAATGTTTTTCTTTGATTTATAAATGTATCGTTAATTTCTCGCACTTACATTAAGGTAATTTTTACCAAACCTTGGAAACGTACTTCCATTTTCACATCTATCTCTCATCCGTATAAGTCATCAGTCTTCGCCGCGACCTTGAGACCGGTGAAAGCTCATTATGAAGGGCCTCAAATAGGTCCGAAATAAGTCGGGTGTTCCCGAAAATAGACGTGAGGTAAGCCGGTTTTATAGTAATCATGTATCTTTTATATGTTCTTTTGTAATAATTATTCCATTATTTTTAAGACTTTTGTGTCTTCGCCGCGACCTTGTGACCGGTGAGAGCTCATGATGAAGGGCCTCGTATAGGTCCGAAACTAGTCGGGCTATTCCGATAATAGACGTGAGCTAAGCCGGTTTAATAGTAATCAAGTGCCTGTTAATTTTCGTTACCAAGCTTTTGTACCTTTTCCTCGAATAAATTAATTTAATAAAACAAATAATAAATAAATAAACAATTCACACTCACAGCCACACAGTAGGATAGTAGTATCCGGTGTCGTGGGTGCCATGGACACACAAAGACAGTAACACAAACACCCAGACCAGTAACAGAAATCCAAACTCATCATTCAAATTTCTGGTATGCTGGGGATCGAACCCAGGACCATTCACGTGGCGAACTGGCGTGCGAACCACTGCGCCACGGGGGTCGTCAATGAAAATAACGCAACAGTATTCATGTTATGTATATACACATCTTACATATTCTTAAGTAGTCCGGGTCTCCCGAAATGAATTGCGAGAACCGGAGGCCAATTAAAATATATTCCACTCCTCCTCATTCCATTCGCATTCCATCCAGGCCTCAAGCGCAGCAGTGCATCCTAGTACATCCTCGCGTACATCGGCTATGTGTAAAGCTGGAATAGAGTCTTTGAGAGTAGTGCCCATTTAACACCAGATGGCTTGTATTCTCGTTTCTACTCTACTGTAATAAAAAAAGTTCTATTCTATGTAATCATTCTATTTATTTCTTCTTCCTCTTCAATAAATCCCTGTCGTTACTTTTAAGTAGGGTTGAGGCAAGGCACAAAATATATTTATATTTAAAAATATAAATAAACCTGAGTCTTCGCCGCGACCTTGTGACCGGTGGGCCTCGAATAGGTCCGAAACTAGTCAGGCTGCCCCGAAAATAGACGTGAGGCAAGCCGGTTTAATAGTAATCATAAATAAACCTTCTATTAGGCTAGTATACAGGACATCGTTAACTGTTCGTCCTGTAAACAACCCTCCCATATTTAAGTTAAGGATCCATTAGTTAAGAAAATGTAAAACCGACCCTTACTTGCGGCCCCTGTTCGTAAGGCAAACAGGAGGGTTGGCCGGTGCGTTAAAGACACAGGATTCATATAAAATATATAGACATATATAAGAATAGTATTCATAGAAAATATAAATAAGTTGGACGTGCGATTGAATTTCTTACTTTTTTACACCGAACATGATTTTTTAAATTTCATACACGTAGCAAACGGGCAGGCTAGTGTTAAATGGTCACTTCCGCCGATAGAGAGTGCAGGAGTATGCATTGCTATCCTAAGGCTTAAGTTGGTATATCTCTTTGTACTTCCTCCCTTGAACTTAAACTTTCCTTCGAACTGACGGTAACGTTGCTGCTGCTTCACGAACTTTCAGAACACTAGGTGTGCAGAAATAGGTTTCTGCAGTGGTAACTACGCCGGTGAGCATGGGACAGACTCGACCACTTCATAATAATCATCTACAGTGCAATTTATGGTAAAAGGAGGGATCAATAAGAGTAAAGACATAAGGATATTATTTACTGTCAGTATGCAGGTGCGAATAGTTATTATGAAATTGACAATACATGAACTGAGGTGACTGCCATCTTAAGGAGGGTGGATGAAGGCATGCTTGAGACAATGTCTACGACTATTTTACTCCAAGTGATGTTGAAGAACGGAGCGTTGTCGCTCACTACTTTTTTTTAAACTAACTCACTTACTTTAAAGGTAGTAAAGTCTGTCCCAGGCTCGCCCTCATTGTTACCACCCTGCACCTATTTCTACCGTGAAGCAACAGCAATGTTGCGTTTCGGTTTTAAGGGTGCAGTTTGCAGTTTACAGGACAAAGAGGCATTCCACCTCAGGCCTCAGGGGTAGCAACGCACCCTCCTACAGTCTCTGGACTGGTGTCCCACGCGAGTTTGGGGAGAGTGTCTATGGGCAGCAGTGACCATTTAACACCAGATGGCCTACATGCCCGTTTGCTACCTCAAAGATATAAAAAAACTATTTTGGAAGGGTATAACGTTCAGTAGACAACATGGCATGAAATATTTTGAACTAAAAATATAATTACACTTCCAGCTCTAACTTTAGCTATGTTTTATAAATTTTTTCAGGTTGTCTAATTCATGGAAATAGTAAAGAAAGCAAGTAGAGTTTAATTACACTGTAAATTAATTGCATCACCAGCTACTAAGTTTGCATTCAAAAGGACCGCGGAAAGCAATTACAGAGGAAAAAATCTTTAATTAGCTCCGTACTAGCTTTAAACAGGAATGAATGGTTAGAAGCCATTCATTCCTATATAAAGTGTCAGTCGAAGTAGAAAAGCTATACTTTCGACTTAACGTATTTTCGACGTAAGTTCGAGTAGCTTAAAATAATGTTGTGTTGTTTAGTTTGCTAGTAGGAGTGGCGTAGTGGTCCTGGGTTCGATCCCTAGCAGAGCAGAAATTTGAATGATGAATTTTGATTTCTGTTACTGGTCTGGGTGTTTGTGTTACTGTCCTTGTGTGTGTCCATGGCACCTACGACATAGGATACTACTATCCTACTGTGGGGCTGTGAGTGTTAATCGTTTATTATTATAGTCTGCTGCATTTTCTTATACATTATATGCAGATATATGTCCACGAGGTACTATTTCAATTGTACTATCATTATCTGCTTATCTGTTTAATTATTTATTTACTGACACTTCAAAATTCACGCTTGCTTTTTAAATATCAAATAAAATAATAGTTCGTCTAAGCCTTAGGGGCTTAAGGCTTAAACGAACTATTATTTTATTTGATATTTTTACAACAAGAACACGTACTATTCGAAATAAATTTAAGCATATCTTAAAGTAACAGATGTTATTTAAATATGAATTTAATCTTTGTCTTATGATGAAATAAATGTACAGTAATAAAACTGTATAATTATATAGTTTTATTATATTCAAAAATGTTTATAATTCAAAAATTCGTGACAGGATGTCAATAAGAAAACCCTCTAACATCAGAATGCAAAACGCTTTATTTCGAAGCTATCAAACACACTCGCGAGAACGTATAAAGTCACCGCTTGACAAATGAGTAGCGTAGCCGGTTTTCCAGGTAAGAGGATAATTTTCGCTGTCAAGAGTAAAATTCGTTTATTCAATACCACCTGATTTATGTCATATGATTTCAAAGATATAAAATATTCCCACTTGACCTTGAATTGATACATGGCATTTTGCCGTTCAAAATACATAAGAGTAATTATTTTGCCATTTTTAAAGTCCTGAATGTTGTTTTATAGGTGATAGAGTCTGTCCCAGGCTTGCCCGCGGTGTTACATCCTGCACTTATTTCTGCCGTAAAGCAGCAGCAATGTTGCGTTTCGGTTTGAAGACTGCAGTTTGCGGTTCTCTGGACAAAGAGGCATTCCATCTTAAAACCTCAGCGGTAGCAATGCACCCTCCTACGTCTCGCGTGGGACACCAGTTCTATGCGAGTGGGGGAGGGTGTTTATGGGTGGGAGGCAGTGACCATTTAACATCAGATGGCCTGAATGCCCGTCTGCTACCTCTATGTCATAAAAAATGTCAGTGTCACGATTTTACACGAGAACGAGCTGAAAATGTTTTCGGTAGTAATTTAGAAGTTACAGATTAAAATGTGCGGTAAAATTTTGCCGCGCGATTTTCATTCGCGCGCTTTTTAATGTATTTGGGTCAACTTTTGGTTATATTTGCTTTTAGTTGCATTTTATTTGCGGAGAGGTGACAGAACAGAAGAGCTAAGTAAGTTTTTGTGTTTTTTTATGACAACGGTAGCAAATGGGCATGCATGCCATCTGGTGTTAAATAATCACTGCCATAGACAACCTCCTCCAAACTTACATAGGACTGTTGTTACATGCGAGACTGTAGCAACATTGCTGCTGCTTCACGGCAAAAATTGGTGCAGGGTGGTAAATACGCGGGTGAGCCTGGGACAGATTCTACCACCTTTTAGTGTTATTTATTCACATTTTACTGTGTTATTGAGACCCAAACTTTTCATGTTAAACTATACAATGCCTTATACAATATACATTAAAAATATGATTTAAATACATTTTTACCAAGATGATATAAAGCGAAGAAAACTAGCGGTTTTTTCCGAAGTTTTCTTTCCGAGTTGATTTATGTGCTCGAGTCTCCCAAATCCGAAAATTGGTACAATGTGCCGTTCCACTTGGAAGGTTAAACCGCTTTTTGCTATGAAGAGCCTAAGTAAGCTATAACTCAAAGGCTGTTCTATGTTGAGCGGGTTATATTAGTTTTTTTATGACATAGACGTAGCTAAGTAGTATTAATATAATAATAGTACTTTTCAACGAAAGTACTTTTAATTGAAAAGTATGTTTGTGTATGTATGTATTTTAAAAAGCGATATAAAAATCAATCAACCTTTCACATGGCAAAAGGTGAAATGTAAACGGATAATATACGGAATACGGAATACGGAAATAATATACGGAAGCATTAAGTATGAAATAAACTATGAATTGCAAAGCATCGCCCGATTGAGCCAGGTAAAAACAGTCGCGCTGCATTTCAAGTTTCATTTCCGAAAACCAGGATATTCGGCTGCAATTTTTTTGGCACGCCGCGAACCGTCGTGCGGAACAACTGAGCCGTATTGCAGTTTTCACCGGCGAGTTTTAGATTTAACACTTTCAGATTCAATTTTTAAACTTAAATTATCATTGTCAATATATTTTAAAGTTTCTTTACAATTGACGACCCCTGTAGCATAGTGGTCAACACGCCGGTCCGTCACTTGAAAGGTCCTGGGTTCGATCCCAAGCAAAGTAGAAATTTGAATGATGAGTTTAGATTTCTGTTACTGGTCTGAGTTACTGTCTTCGTGTGTGTCCATGGCACCCACGACACAGGATACGACAATCCTACTGTGGGGCTGCGAGTATGAATCGTTTAATGGAACATATATGAAACTTTTTTTTATGACAGAGGCAGCAAATGGGCAGGCCACCTGGTGGTAAACACCTGGGTCTGCCTCAGACTCGCCAGCGTAGATTTTTATGTCATAAAGGTAGCAAATCATTTGGAAGCACAATTGTTGTACGAAATGAAATGATTTGGACTTTTTTTATGGTTTAAGAATATTTATTTCTCAAAAGATTACAATAATCACTTACTGAGAAACATTATTGAAATCACAATTATCGTTTCGTGAGCGTACTTACACTAGAATACTAGATAGTAAAATTGAAGTCTTATAATCGCTCAAATTAGAATTTTGAATGTAGATGAATAGTAGTAGTATATTACTCCATGCAGAGAAAATCGAATCAGAACTTAAAAAACAAGAACGCGCTCGGTTACACCGCTGTTAGCGTGATAAATACTTGGAGGAGGAGGAGGAGGGGCTGTTACGAATCATGTGTATAGATATTGACGAATCGTTCAGTGATATAATATAGCGAACTAAAAATTTTTCATGCAGAGCCCAGTGAAAGTACCCGGATTATTTCTTTCGCAGCGTGTTTAATGAACAATCACTGTAGGGTTGGTGTCTCCTCCACTTTAAGGGTGGTAGACACTGTCTCAGGCTCACCTGCGTTGTTACCACCCTGCACCTTTTTCATGGTATATATATAAATCATAAAAAAGCAGGTGATATACCCAAGGTAATAAATTATGTGTCTTCGCGAGAACTATGAGGCAAACGAAAGTCATTATTTACTCTTAGTAAAAACAACGCGATTCGAAAAACTTTCCTTTTACCGAGTCGTTAGAAACAATATGTAACGTATACACGTTACATATTGTTCCTAACGCGACTATACAGTCGCTTTAGCGTTCGTCTGTAACAAATAAGACAAGTAACTAACTATTCACCAGATGGCCTACATGCCTGTTTGCTACCTCTATGATATAAAGAAAATAAAGTATCAGTTTTCATTAGTATATAGTGGCGTGGTGGAACATTGTAAAGGTTTAGTCAGTTGGAGTCCGTATACTGCCCATGACGGTACGCGCTAAACCTACGTTTTACTAATTTAAAAAAAATTGGGAAATTGAGACATCACTTTTAATATAGAAACGATTTACACTCACAGCCCAACAGTAGGATAGTAGTATCCTGTGTCGTGGGTGCCATGGACACACCCAAAGACAGTAACACAAACACCCAGACCAGTAACAGAAATTTAAACATCCAAATGATGGCATTCGAATTTTTGCCCTGCTGGGAATGGCCAGGACCCTTCACGTAGCGGATCGGCGTGTTGACCACTACGCCACGGGGGTCGTCACTACTTTAACCTAAAGTATTTTCTCGACCAGCTCACATCTTGAGTGGTCTCTGTCAGTCGAGTCGTGCGCTCACAGCTCACCGAGCAGCGCGCACTTCACAAAGGCGAGGAGCGAATGATGGCTTAAACTATTGAACCGCTTCGCTTGCCACTAATCGAAAACCGTCTCATGCTGTGATCGGCGGAGACGAAGAAAACAATTTGCGAGTTTCGTTATTCAGTAGAGATACTGAATAACGAATCTCATAAATTGTTTTTTAAGACAAAGAGGTTTTATGTTTTATGACAGAGAGCAATGCATGCAGGCCATCTGGTATTAAATGGTCACTGCCGCCCATAGAAACCCTCCCCCAAACTCGCATAGGACTGGTGCCCCACGCGAGACTGTCGGAGGGTGCCTTGCAACCCCTGAGGCTGGAGATGGAATGCCCCTTTGTCCCTTGAACCGCAGACTGCACTCTTCAAACCGAAACGCAACATTACTGATGCCTTAAGCCAGAAATAGGTGCAAGGTGGTAGGGTGGCGCTTCTGGGACAAACTCTACCACCTTTAAATTATATTTAATTTTTAGCATCAAATGGTCGTATCATCATCATCATCATCATCAGCCTGTATCAGTCCACCCCATGCACGCCACTGAGCCCGATCTTCAGCTCTTTCCATCCATCTGCTGCCAGCCACTCTGCGTACATCGTCACTCCACCTAGTAGGAGGGCGTATAATGGACGTATAATGCGTAATAATTTTAAGTTCACGATGAGAAGTACGTATTAACGGAATCCGAGCCTTCAGTACGTCATCATATTAACTAGGCTATGACTAACAAATAGTTCCGACTTATTCAATCTTTGTTGAACGCTAGTGCATCCTCGCATCTGATATCCCTTCTCTAAACGCATGTGAATATTCATGTTAGAAGCCGCATTTTCAATTCGCAAAGTAGTCAATTCTACGTTCTACGATACTGTAACATCAGCCAGTAAGAGGAGTTCGTACAAAATGAACACTGATCTCAGCTTGGTTTTCTATTGAGCCTTTTGAAAACGTATTCTTATTAGGCAAATGGTATTTGATTACTATTAAACCGGATTAATTCACCTATTTTCCCTACCTACCTATTTTCGAGACAGCCTGACTAGTTTCGGACCTATATTCAATAAAGACGGTTTTTTTATGTCAGATACTGACAACCAGGCAAGCGGACCACCTGTTGGTAAGTGGTCATCGTCGCCTATGGTCATTTGCAATACCAGAGGAGAGATGCCTGAGTTGCTAGCCTTGCAGGACTTTAAAAACGCCTTTTTTGAAAAATCCCATGTTGTAGCCCAAAAGGAAAACCTCGGAAGGAAGCATATTATAATACTCAACAAAGAATCAATCTCAGCCGGTTTAATAGTAATCATGTGTATAAACACTCAGTGATAAAATGGTATTTGCTTCAGGCCAAATGCATTTCGTTAGTTTTAAAATCTTAATAATTTGTATTAACTTAATGACCGGAAAGGAAATTTTATACAATATCCTCTCAACTCACATTTGGACCTCAGTAACGCACTATAAAACTTATTCCAAGCCTGGATGACTTTTTTTGTCTTTGAGGTAGCAAACCATCAGATCCAGAGGCCATCAGATGTTAAATGCTCACTACCGCCCATAGGCGCTACCGCAATCTCGCATAGGACTGGCGACCCACGCGAGACTGTGAGAGGGTGCGTTGCTACCCCTGAGGCTTAAGATGCTTCTTTGTCTCGTATACCGTAAACTGCACCCTTCAAACCAAAACGCACTATTTCTGCAGCTTCACGGCAGAAATAGATACAGGGTGGTAAACACGGGCGAGACTGGGACAGACTCTAAAAAAACCTTTAAAAATGTAGTCACATAGGAGTACGTCCAAATAATTTTCTGTGTAAATATTAGAGTTTGTTATACAAACTGTAAGTATATGCATGACGGTTGCCGAAATAATTCGATGTGAGCAACTAGATGGCGTTAGCGAAATATGTATAGACGGCAATCGAAATAATTCGAGACAGCGTCACAGAGATGGCGCTAGTGGAACGTGCATCAAACCGTTATTCGTTATCACCCTCACTACTCGCCTCGTCTATAAAACAAGGCTGTAGTTTATTATTATTATTCGGTAAGCATTTCTAACGAATGTGTCTTGGTGCCCTTGTGTCGTGGTCTCTGCCCTTTATTACGACATGCACTTTAATTTGTTTACGAACTACAAGGACCATATTTCCGTCCGTCCCTTGAGTTGAGTAACATAAGCGTAATAAATATACCAACCATACCTACCTTAAAACTAATTAATTTGCCAGATTTAAACACGTGTACCGGTAAGGTTGGCAAACAAGGCTTATACCAGATCCATGTGTCCATGTAGAATTATAGATTTATTCTCCAAGCAAACTGTGCCTTAATGGAAATTATTCAAATACGATTTACTTTAAAATGCACGGGGTGCTCAAATATCCGTCAATTGACTTTTGTTTGGAGTCGGGTTGAAGGACCAAGTGAGGTAGGTACATGTATGTACATTATAAAGGAAATATTTGAAAAGTCCTATAATGCTAGAAACGCATATGGTGCCTTATATGATTTTGCAAAATTTGTTTTCGACGACCACTGTGACGCAGTGGTCAACATCAACACCGGTCCGTCACGTGAAAGGTCCTGGGTTCAATACTCAATACTCAATATTTTATTGCATGGTGTAACATACATGGGTCTTACATAATAAAATAATAATAGTAATTTAATTACACCTGTGACCCTATTAGGGTATTGCAATATAGCGAGAGCGAACCGATCGTCTTTATACGTCAAAACTACACAAA
>DWPZ01000022.1:0-10574 GCA_018252115.1 Milanion marciana | reverse complement strand
AAAATGGCCACTGCCGCCCACAGAAACTCTCTTCCGACCCCACGCAGATCCTATGCAAGGCCATACGTTAGAGTTACTGCCTTTAGACTGATGGTGAAAAGTTTTTCTATCCTGTTTGTCGCACACTGCAACCGACACGCAACATTACTGCTGCTTCACGGCGGAATTAGGTGCCAAATTATTTGCCATGTTAGTTTATGAGCGCTAGAATTTGCATGTAAAATTATAGCCACTTGGTAATATGTGACTTGAATAGAGTTTCATATTCTTTTGTGGTTTTGTTTTCAATTGTACATACGTAATATATTCACAAGTGATATTTTTAATATCATAGTTAATAACAGTTATTTTATTATTATTTTATGATCAGGAAAACTCAGCTCGAGTGCCTACCACCATGATGCCGACAGCAAGCTATGTCGGGCTCCAATTGGCTAAAAATCTGCATTAAAAATAACTATGCCACGAATGTAGCAAACGGGCATGCAGGACACCTGGTGCTAAATGGTCATTGCCACCCATGGACACCCTCCCATAGGACCTGACCATGCGAGACAACATGAGGGTGCGTTGCTACCCCTGAGGCTTAAGCTAGAATGCCTCTGTCCCGTTGACCGCATACTGCATCCTTCGGCACGAAACACAGCATTGCTGCTGCTGGTATTTAAGAAGTCGAGCCTAGGTCAGATAACATACTCTACCACCTTTAAAACATACATTGACCATTGCTATATTAAAAATATGTGAGCATCGTGCCACTGTGTTGCACTTACAAACGTACTTTTATTTTGGTGGGATATAGTAATTATTAATTGAATGTAAATTAAACAAAATTATCGGTATTTGTGTGTGGGTTGTAAAGTTACTGGTTAAATCTTTTATTTTAGTTTCCAGGTCAAGTGGACTGGTACCAGCCAGCACTGTTTGTATTGAAGGTGCTCTGTCATTCCAGATAATCAGTAACCCGCTTGTTTGACTACAAGCTATGACATTTTAGTAATAGTTACTACTTCCCGTAAAAAACAGCGATTGTGACCTGCGGGAGTACATGATGAAGGACTCTATAAGTAAGCCAAGATTGCGCGCTTTAGTAACTCTATCTATTAAAGTGTCGTTAATGTATACTTTTGGATCCTGCGCTAATACTTTTCAATTTTTTTTAGTATTGCCAATAATAAGATATTTAGTTTTACTCGGATTAAGCACAAGATTATTTTTCTTTGACCATTCAAAAATACGGTGCAAATCAGCCTGCAATTTAAGTATGGCTGCTTTTGTATCTGTAGGTTTAAAAGATATATACAGCTGTAAGTCATCTGCATACATATGGAACTTACAATGTTCAATTTGTTTGATTACGTCCGCACTGTACAAAATAAACAGCAGGGGTCCTAGAATGGACCCTTGGGGTATACCTCTTTGCGTTGATTTGCTGGCAGAGTATTCTATTGGCCCGCTATTATTAGGCTTTAAACCAACACATTGAGATCTGTTGCAGAAATAACTAGCAAACCAAAGCACTGCTTCTGAGCTTAAACCATAATATTCCAACTTAGACAAAAGAAGACCTCTGTGTAGGCAGTCATAGGCCCTGGTATAATCCAGAAGTACAAGTATGCTGCACTCTCCTGAAGCTTGTGCTGTGAGAAGGTCATCTATAACACTCATAAGAGCAGTTGTTGTGCTTCTTTTTTTCCTAAAGCCCGATTGTAATAGTGGTAGAATATTTTGTGACTCCAAATAGTCCGTAAGCTGTGCACATGCAATTTTTTCTAAAATCTTTGACATATTTGGTAGTATGCTAATCGGACGGAGATCTTGCAACTCTAAGGGACAATTTTTTTTAGGTATCGGTTTAATTAATGCTTGCTGCCACATATCCGGAAAAGTGCAAGTGTTAAAAGACACATTAATAATTTTGGTAATAATTTGCAAAGAATAAGGAAGAGTTAATAAAAACATATCGCGCGACACGCCATCAGTCCCCGTGGCATTCGACTGAAACATGTTAATGACCTTCATGACTTCTTTTTCAGATACCGACTGAAAGCTAAACGTTGAGGAGCCGTATTTGTGAAATTCAAAGTACGTGAAATAAGAGAGAGGTACCACGCCTGAGCCGGGAACATCAAGAAAATAGTCATTTATTTCATCCGCGTCGCCTATACCAGAGGGGATGGTCACGTCTCTAGATTTCATATTTATATGACTTTTTAACTGTTTCCACATAATCTGAGGATTTATAATATTAGATAAAACCTTACATTTAAAATATGTCTTTTTTTCCACGAATAGTGCTGTATTAACCGTATTTTTAAGTTCTCTATAGTATATTTTGTGTGAATCTAATTTTGTTTTACGTGCTCGATTTTGAGCAACATTACGAGCCTTCATCATTAGTCGGATATTATAGGTTATCCACGGGTGACCATATTCTTTTACAGATATCGTTTTCAGGGAAGCGTGTACGTTGAATAAGTCCACCAATTGTTTTGTGAATTCACACGTCATATCGTTAACACATGACAATCGCAAAATACTTATCCAGTCTATGGCTGCTAAGTCCTCATTAAAATTAGCAGAATGTATGTCCTTTAGTGGCCGATAGGTAATACATTTTGTTGGATTACGTATTTTTACCGTATTTAATTGACAGTACACAAAGGCGTGATTACTTAATTCTCTAATAAGGTTAACTCGAACATCTGTGATGGGCGCATCTGTGCAAATGAGATCTAACAATGTTTCACTGTGATCGGTAAAATGAGTGGCCTCAGTAACGTGTTGCTGTAAGTTATGATATGTGTCTACGAGAGCATAATAGAAACTCCCGTAGAACGAACCATCATTGTTATCACGGGCGAGGGGCGAGGAAGCAGGGAGGGCGGCGGTCCGGCCGTCGCCGATCACTCTGAAGTGCATCGAATGCATCGACTTTTTCACTTTCGTCCCACGACTCGACCTCTGCGCACCATACGCACGCATCAATATTTTATTTGTTCTCATCTATGTACCTATGTCAAATCATTCAAGTTAAAAGTAAGCTATCGAAGAAGAGTATAATTTTCATCAACCAACACATCACGCAACATTTGGACCTTCATCGCCGGACGCAAGAAAGAAATATTTGAACCTTCAGTGCAAGTATCCTTTTTCTTTATTCGGTCATTCCAGTGCTTTATTTGTGCTAATAAATGTATCGTAATTATCGCACGCGTGTTAAATGCGGGTTTGACTTTGAGCACTCGTAGAGGTCACGAGTCGGTGCGCGTAGGCATACGTTTGTCTATTCATTGTAATTTGTATCTGTTTTTCTCGTCGTTTATCTCAAAATGACCAAAAAGAGGCATTCCATTTCACCATATGATATTAGTGATGAGGATTTATTGAAAGAATATATTAAAAAAAGAGGAATAATCAAAGGAAAGTTCACACTATTTATCAAATATGTAGATTCTATACAACAGCTAGATATTACCGAATTAAGTAAAATAGAAATTCAAACGAGATTAGTTAAAGTAGAAACATTACTTACACAATTCACAGAAGTTCAAGATGATATTGATTTAAAAGTACCAGAAAGCCAAATAGAAAAGGAAATAATTGAACGAACGAAAGCTAAATGTTTAATTAACGATAATAAAGCGCAAGTTACTTCTAACAATTCTCATATAAAATTACCAACAATTTCATTACCATCCTTTGACAGTTCTTACGATCAGTGGCTGGAGTATCGAGACACCTATTTATCTCTTATTCATCATTCTCGTGAGATAGATAATATACAAAAGTTTCATTATCTTCGGTCTTCTCTAACAGGTAATGCACTTATGGTCAGTAAATCTTTAGAGTTTTCATCTGAAAATTACATCATAGCGTGGGAATTGTTAGAAAATAGGTATAATAATAGTCGATTACTTGTTCAAAATCATGTAAAGGCTTTATTTTCTTGTGTATCTTTGAATAAGGAATCGCCAAACCAAATTCGTAAATTGATTGATAGTGTTCTAAAAAATATTCGTGCTCTTAAAAGTTTAGGCGAACCTACTGAGTCTTGGGACACCCTTATTATTTATCTCATTTCATCTAAACTAGATAATACTACAGAACGAGAATGGGAGACGCATAAAAGCACTATCTTAAACTCGAAAAATACGAATAATTATCGTTTATCGCTTGATGACTTAATTAAGTTTTTAAAAGATAGGGCAGTCGTTTTGGAAACAATTAACCTTTCTCACACAAAAAACACACACGACATTAACCCTAAACGAACAACAAATAATAATTTTAATCATAACAATAAATCGCATAATTTAATATCTACACAAAATAAATCCTTATTTACAGATACGTCTAATATTTCAAAACGTTCGCGAAGTTGTATTGTAACGGTAATCATCCTTTGTATGCATGTAATTCATTTTTAAATTTGTCTATTAAAGATAAAATAAAATTAATCGGCGAGAAACAACTCTGTTATAATTGTTTACGCGCAGGACACACGGTAACCGAATGTTGGTTCGGGCCGTGCAAGTTGTGCAACAAGAAGCACAATAGTTTAATTCATTCTGATAGTCGCGATGGCGTCTCCAGTGCATCCGCGTCGTCAGCTGTTGTGCACACAACACACACACCGCGACCGACACACGTAGCGTCGCAAGATGCAAATCATACACACAGTACAGACACAACAATACATTCTGCTACTTACACTACGCATGCGCTTCAAAACTGGCACGAAAATACATCTCATTCATTATTAGAGACTGTATTGTTGTCCACAGCGTTAGTGGAGATCGCGGATAACGAAAATAAATATCACACTATTCGCGCCTTATTGGATAATGGTAGCCAGCACTGCTTTATTAGTGAGCCATTATGTAAAAGATTAAAAATTTCTTTACTGCAATCTTCGGTGCAGGTGACGGGCGTCGGTAACTCGGTGACTCATTCGACGCAATCGTGCGAGTTACGTTTGAGATCGAAGACAACAAATTATAATACGCGCTTAAAATGTTTAGTTTTGTCTCAAATAACGGTAACGGGTCCGTTACTGTCACTCGATAGTAAATCGCACATTATAATTCCAGACAACGTCAATTTAGCCGATCCTAATTTTTATTCAGCGTCAAAAATCGATTTATTAATCGGTGCAGACAAATTTTGGGAGTTATTAAACGACGGATTGATTCGCTTAAGTAGTGGTCCGTACTTACAAAATACTAAGTTGGGATGGATTATATCCGGTACCCTGTTAAACAGTAAAAACTCGCGCTTTAAACAGGTCCGGTGTAACTACTCGCAGTCATTAGACACTCAACCGAAAAAGTTCTGGGAGTTAGAAGAAATACACACACATACAAATCAATCAAAAAACGATGTTTTATGCGAAGAACATTTTAACAAGACGACGCAGCGCGATAGCACGGGTCGTTTCTGCGTACGTATTCCTTTGTCCGAGTCCAGTGACACACTGGGAGATTCATATACATTTGCACGAAATAGATTTATGGCGCTCGAACGTAAATTAGATAAATGTTCATTGCACTATAAATTATTATACAGCGATTTTATGAAAGAATATTTAGTTTTAGGGCACATGACGAGAGTTTTTAAATATCCTTTTCCAAATTATTTTTTACCACATCATGGTGTTATGCGCGAGCACAGTACTACCACAAAACTTAGGGTTGTATTTGACGCTAGTGCCAAGTCCACCTCAGGCAAGTCGCTCAATGACATTCAATTTACCGGCCCTAGTTTACAGAACGATATTTTTTCTATATTATTAAGATTTCGGCAATTTAAATATGTTGCTTGCGCCGATGTTGAGAAAATGTATCGGCAAGTTAACATTCACCCCGACCAGCGAAACTTGCAATTAATTCTTTGGCGAGAAAATAAATTCGATGAGCTCGGTGTATATCAACTTAATACAGTTACCTACGGAACGGCGTCCGCGCCATATCTAAGTATTCGTTGCATCAAGCAACTCGCATCGGAGTGCAGCGATAATGTAGTTAAGCGCGTCATAGACGAAGATTTTTTTGTTGACGATTTAATAACGGGTCACGATAATATAAATTGTTTAGTAGACATTTGCAATAAAGTTTCGGAAGTTTTAAAATCTGGTTGCTTTCCTTTACGTAAGTGGATGTTCAATACAGATAGCTCTGTGAGTAATCAGTCGAAAGAATTATCTTTAGATAAAAATTGTTTAACTAAAACGCTCGGTCTAGGGTGGATTAATTCTTCGGATTTGTTATACTTTACAACTAGGATAGATCAAAATATCACGCAAGTCACAAAACGCATTATCCTATCTATTGTTTCTCAGATCTACGATCCGTTAGGTTTGTTGGCGCCTTCAATTATTATCGCTAAAATACTTTTACAAAAGTTATGGTTATGTAAATTAGGGTGGGATGACCCAGTACCTAACCATATAATAACCATATGGACAAAATTTATAAAATCGCTTAAACATTTACAAAATATACACATGCCGCGTCACGTCAGAGGACCGGACACGAAATACACAGACTTGCACATATTTACAGACGCATCTCAACACGCATACGGCGCTTGCGCCTATGTAAGTACCTACGACGACTTCTCACCTGTTACAGTCCGGTTGCTTTTCGCTAAATGTAAAGTCGCACCTCTAAAACCGATAACGATGCCACGGCTGGAGTTGTGCGGGGCGTTAGTAGGTGCTAAGTTGTATAATCAAATAATTAAATCATGGAGATTAACTTTTCACAAAATATATTTTTGGTCTGATTCTACTATAACTATTAGTTGGATAAGAATGTCACCGAATTTATTAAAGCCGTTTGTACAGAACCGAGTGGTACAAATCAATGAATTAACCGGTGAGTTGCCGTGGCTGCACGTCGCTGGCAAGGAAAACCCGGCGGATGTGTTGTCTCGCGGTATCCCTCTTGAGGCGCTTCAGCATTCGGATAGTTGGTGGCACGGGCCTACCTTTTTACGCGAAACAAAACGTAAATTTACTCAAAAATATAATAGTGAAGAAGTCGATTTAACTATTTTACCGGAATTAAAATCAAATACAAATTTATTTATTTCTCAATCAAATAATATGAATGTTTTTCCATTTGAACGTTTTTCTAATTTTAACCGTATGAGGCGCACAGCAGCCTACGTGTTGCGTTTTATTAACAATTTAAGTATCAAAATTAAATCAAATCGTAATGTTGGTATGTTAACGGTCGATGAAATAAATAAATCAACTTTAGTTTTGGCTCGTATCTCACAATTGATGTCTTTTACGGATATTTATAATGCGTTAAAAAATGATTTACCTTTCAAGCCGTCAAGAAATATTTCTAGTCTTGATGTATTTTTAGATTCTGATAAGTTAATAAGAGTTGGAGGTCGACTAGCGAATTCTAAGACTTTTTCATACGGTAAGAAACACCCTATATTGTTATGTTCCAAGCATATATTCACTCATCTTTTGTTTCAATTCGAACATAAGCGTCTACTTCACGCTGGCCCACAATTACTTTTAGCCACGATCAGAAACAACTGGTGGCCACTGAAGGCACGCAATTTAGCAAAAATTACAGTCCACAAATGCATTACATGTTGTCGTCACAGAGGGAAAACGTTATCTGTCAAGATGGGTAACCTCCCACTTGAACGAATAGAAGTCAGCTATCCTTTTTCACGTTGCGGTGTCGACTACGCTGGTCCAGTGCTCGTATTGAACCGCAAAGGAAGGGGTGCTAAATTAGAAAAATGTTATATCGCTTTATTCGTATGTTTCGCAACTCGTGCGATACATTTAGAATTAGTTACTAATCTAAGTTCTGAAGCATATCTTTTGGCTTTGAAAAGGTTCATGTCCCGGCGGGGAAAACCGGCTCAAATATTTTCCGATAACGGAAAAACATTTGTAGGCGCTTTAAAAGATTTTTCTCAATTTTTAAATAATAATAGTAAAGACATTGTAAATTATACGTCTAATGAAAACATTCAATTTCATTTTATACCGCCTTATTCGCCTCATTTTGGTGGTTTATGGGAGGCGGGGGTTCAATCGTGCAAATTTCACCTTCGTCGGGTCGCGAATACTAATTTGACTTATGAGGAGTATTCTACATTATTAGCACAAATTGAAGCAGTCCTCAATTCCCGACCTATGAGTCCTATGTCATCTGACCCTAATGATTTACTCCCTCTTATTCCTGCTCATTTCCTCATTGGCCGGCCACTCGTCACACCTGCATACAGCGACCTCACAGATTCGCCTACATCACGCCTTAGTCGCTACGAGCGAATCGAGCAAATGCGACAGAGTTTCTGGAGGAGGTGGTCCAAGGAATTTATCTCGGAGCTACAGACGAGGATTAAGTGGCAGAGTAATAAGGACATCCTCGAACCCAACACACTAGTTCTCATCAAAGAAGATCATCTTCCACCTCTTAAATGGCGCCTGGGGAGAATCATCCGAACATATGTTGGCAAGGATGGAATAGCACGAGTAGCAGACATCAAAACTGCTAACGGCATCATACAACGTTCATATCCAAAAATATGTCCACTATTTAACTATGAAGAATCACTACTTGAATCTACAAGTACCTAAGTTCCTGTTAATCTGAGCCGCTGCTGCTTCTACCACATCGTCCGTTGGAGGCAATAACTCCAAGGCGGGGGACATGTCTACGAGCGCATAATAAGAAACTCCCGTAGAACGAACCATCATTGCTATCACGGGCAAGGGGCGAGGAAGCAGGGAGGGGGCGGCGGTCCGGCCGTCGGCGACCACTCTTAAGTGCATCGAATGCATTAATCCTTTCACTTTCGTCCTACGACTTGACCTCTGCCCATTATACGCACGCATCAATATTTTATTTGTTCTCATCTATGTACCTATGTCGAACCATTAAAGTTAAAAGTAAGATATCGAAGAAGAGTTTAATTTTCAGCCAATAACACATCACGCAACACTAGGTCATCACATGTACACACAAAACCATGTTTAGACACAGTTCCTGAAGCCTCACCTGCGTGTCGGCGGGCGGCGAGGCGGCGGGCAGCGCGGGGGGCAGCGCGGGCGGGAGCGCGGGGGGGAGCGCGGGGGGCGAGCCGCGCGCCGCGCGCGCCGCCCACTCCTGCACCTCCATCTCCGTCACTATGTCTGCGGGGCACACTCACACTTTAACGCGGCTGCAATCTTATAATAAATCTGTAGAGAGGTCCATTCTGTATAGGAAATATATTTCCAAAATAACTATCGGGGGTGGTGATCAGGGATCAGACTCTACGTCTGTCCCAGGCTCGCCAGCGTTTGGCGGAGGGTATCTATGGGCGGCAGTGACCATTTAACATCAGATGGCCTGCATTGCCCGTTTGCTATCTCTATGACATATAAAAAAATTAACAGGAAAGTACACGAAAGTATGGCAAATGCAAGCAACAAATTAAATTTCATTTTCAATCATTTATTTTTTTTAAACAGCGTCAGGCCATCTGGTATTATATCGTCACTGTTGCCCATAGACACTCACCCTCGCTCAACCTCACGCACGATCAATGCCGCACGCGATACTCAGCTTTAGGTATTTCTTAGGATTAGAGTTATGTAGACCGAGATTAAAGATAAAAGATATTAGAATTTTAAAAAGTCGGCGGAAAGAACATTATTGCTGAGATGGTTTGATAGTCGATTGACTAAAAAGGTTTAGTGGCAAAGTGAATAAGAACGCCTTCTCGTAACCAAACCAATAATTTATTTCTTCAGAAAGGTCAAATTTGTAGCTAACGTAAATAAACACATGTATTTATACTATGTACTAACGTATTTAAACGTTAGGATACAGAAGTGAATATATGTATGGATATAGGTAGTATCTATGTATGTATGTAATACCCCTGTGGCACAGTGGTCAACATGCCGGCGAATTCGAAATTTCAAATTTCGATCCCCAGCAGAGCAGAAATTTGAATGATGAATTTGGATTTCTGTGACTGGTCTGGGTGTTTGTGTTACTGTCTTTGTGTATGTCCATGGCACCCACGGCACAGGGTAATACTATCCTACTGTGGGGCTGTGAGTGTGAAGAGTTTATTTATGTACGTATATGTATAGGTTGTATGTAAGTACGTTATTACTGGGGCATTAAACAGTGAGGTGTGAACTGACCGTAGTCGATGGGCAAGGGCGGCGTGTCGAGCCCGTCGGGCAGCGCCAGCGTCATGTGGTCGGCGTCCTCGCCCTCCGCGTCCTCCTCCACGTCGCCCTCCGCGTCGCGCGCCACCATCTCCATGGAGTGCACCACCAGCGCCTGCGTGTCGCTGCTGCCACTCTGTGCAATCATTGGGTTATACTACTACAATTTTTTATGACGTAAGGTTAAGCAAACGGGCATGCAGCCCATCTGGTGTTTAATGGTCACTGCCGCCCATAATCACCCTCCCCCAAACTCGTATAGGACTGGTGAAACACGCGAGACTGTAGGGGGGTGCGTTGCTACCCCTGAGGCCTAAGATGGAATGCCTCTTTGTCCAGAAAACCGCAAACTGCACCCTTCAAACCG
>DWPZ01000021.1:0-10615 GCA_018252115.1 Milanion marciana | reverse complement strand
CGGCTTACCTCACGTCTATTTTCGGGACAGCCCGACTAGTTTCGAACCTATTCGAGGCCCTTCATCATGAGCTCTCATCGGTCACAAGGTCGCGGCGAAGACTGATGGAATTAGACTTGAGGTAAGCCGGTTTAATAGCAATCATGTGTACAGACTCAGGAATCGTTAAGGGACCATTTATTGTGTTTTATTCAAAATGCTTAATGTACATTTTTGTTAGTTTAATAAATACGGAAAACGAGCAGCCGGAGGCTGGTTGTAACTTGTAACTAGTTCATTGCGTACGAATATTTTAACATTCAAAATAATTTCAGGAAGCGACTATAAAAGTGAATGGTAGACTCCAGAGGCCGGACGACCAGACGCTGCGTGTCGAGACATCGGCCACCGCCAGCCACCCCACCCTCGGCGGGGTGAGTATTGCGACATTGCTTCAAAATACAACTCGATCAAAAATCAAAATCATTTATTTCATCATAAGGTACATTTTATACACTTGATAAATGTCAAAATTTGTGAACATATTTGGTTTCATTTATCTTTTTACCTCGGCTTTAGAAATCCTCAGGGTAATGTAGACCGAGAGAAAAAAGCCGGCGGAAAAAACTCTCGACACTCTTTTGACCAACTGACCAGGCTTTCATTCGCTTATGCGAAATTATTTATTTTATTTATATTAAACTTCTTGTATTAAATGTTTCAAACAATGAATAAACTATCTCACTGACGTTCTCAAGTTTAAACCCAACGGTTAACTTTCTTGCTCTAAGAGTAGGAACTAGTATTTTGATGCCTAATACTAAATGTCCAGAAGACCATTTTTTGATGCCTAATAATGTGCAAAATAACTTTTTTTGATGTCTAATACTAAATATACTAAATGTCCTAAAGATCATTTTTTGATGTCTAATACCATCAGATGACCTGATTTTCAGACTCCGACATAAATAATTAAATAAATGAATAAAATAAAGTAAATAAATAAATGAATAAAAAAGAGCCTAACCAAGTCTTACATCATAACGTGAAAAGGCAGAGTAGGTATTTTTATTTCCACCCACTAATTACAACGAGCTGCCACGCCCATTACTTTATTACATAAATAATTGTTAATTAATAATAAACATTAACTTGTTTTCAGGATCGTGAACAGAAATTCTTATTGGAAGTGAGCCCCGTGCACTTCAAGGTCTTGGTAAGCGCTCAGTGATTAATTATATGATCGTTTTGTAAGGTCATTTTCTAGGTTTGGTCGCGTTATAATCTTCGATGCACCAATTTCTACAGGGTGTACGCGGCACCCTGGGGACAAAGAATTGTTTCATCTCAAGCCTCAGAACTATGTCACATGTGGGCCATGTGACATAGTTGGGTGGACAAGTTGGGTGGGTGAACGCAAGTGCCAATATTTCTTTAGCGCTTCCATGCTTCCGTGCGTTAAGCCTCGTTAAGCACGTTATTATATGATAACAGTCGTTAAGCCATGTCGGAGGCCTTCGGGCGGCCTAAAAACTTCCGACACTTGAGTTGGCCACTAACCCCTTCACTAATCCGCATTGGAGCACCGTGGTCGAGTATACTCTAGGCTTTCTCGGATATAAGTAGAAGCCCGCCTGCAGTGGTCAGTATGTGTTGTAGCAATTATAATTGGGTTTATTTTAGGTACTGTATAGTTGTAATAATTATGGCCTTTACGTGCAAATAATCTTTCTTTCTTTCTTTCTTTAAAAGAACACCGTATTTTAATTATTCCTTTAACTCAATTGCACGTTCTACACAGCTGGAAACACCGATAGTGAAGGTCATCGACATCGACGGAAAGGCCGTTCTGAAGGATAACCTGCAGCAGGGTGAGGTGAACTTCTGTGTCTTGGAAGGCAAGCCCGTCACTTTGAAAGCTGTGGCTAGAGACTTCCAATACTACGAGTTCACTACCGGATACAGCGGTTAGTACTTATATAGTGTAGATTTTACCATAGTGTATATGTAGAACATATATCTATATCTAGTTATATCATGCTTACTTAGTTTTTTGGCTCTCTATTTATTATAAACAATATCACTCAAATAGTTGATATTTATTTCAATCTCATTTCCAAATATGTTTTTTTACTTTACTAGCTGACTCGGCGAATTGAAAATTACTATTTACTTTTATTTATTTATTACTAACATTGAAAATTACTTTTCTAACATTTTAAACGTGAAAAAATGGCATTTATTTTTAAAACTTTCTATGTATAAAAACCTTGTCCTGATAATAAGGAACGCATAAAAAAGAATCATCAAATTTGGTGCGGTCGTTCCTAAGTTATGCGCGTACATACATTTCGGTGATTAATTTTTGTTAATATAGATATCTTAAATACGCCAACAGATGAGAAGGAACGAAAACTCTCAATCATCGGGCACATTGAACCTGAGAAACGTTTGGACATTTCCGCGGACATCATCATCCCTGGGCACAAGAAAAACATCGCTCACGGAGCCCTTTACTTGAAGGACAATCTGGTCAAATCCGATTACGGCGTTTCCAAGGAGAACTTCAACTACTTCGTGGTAAGAAACGCCAAATAACATAGAAAATGAAGACATGTATATACCTGCATTATTTATTTATTTATTTAGAAATAAATGGTCACATCGATTCAATATGTCCGTTTCTATATAATGTTAAAGATCATGAATGTTTTCCTTTGTTCAGAACGCTTTGAAGAACGACGTGACTACATTGGAGACCAGGGTCAAAGGCCTGGGTGAGAAGGCAAGCAACGAGTTCAAGACTATCCTGAAGCGAGTGGAACCAACCCTGAAACAGTTGGAACAGGCGTACCAAGACGATTTCAAGAAGTTGCTTGATGAAGTTCTGAACGACCAAACCCTTAATGAGATATCTGCCTCCATGTAAGTCACGGAATGATTGAATTGTTTTCTGTGAAGTACATTACAAATACATTTAAAGGTGGTAGAGACTGTCCAAGGCTCGCCTGCGTAGTTACTACCCTACACTTGTTTCTGCCGCGAAGCAACAGCAATGTTGCGTTTCGGTTTGAAGGGTGCAGTTTGCGGTTCACTGGACAATGAGGCATTCCATCTTAAGCATCAGGGGTAGCAACGCACCCTAGATAGATAGATAGAGGTCATGAAAAAAAATTAATATTAAGTAGGTACATATAATTATTGTGTGCGACTGTTACTTGCGAACAAACCTCATGTATTATATTGTTTAGAATAAAAAATATCAAAAAAGTGGTATAAATTCCTAACTCTAAGCGCATTGTTAAATTATTATTTACAGAAGCCACATAGTCAAGTATCTGGCCACTATAATTGACGACATTGTGACAGCGACGAAGCCGCTCATTGACAGCGCCAACGACGCCATCAAGAACATCTGCAACAAGATTGTAGACCTCTACGAGAAACAGGTGAGGCCTTTTCCATTTCCGTCAAACTTTATGGAAACTGCGCTGAAACCTCATCAATCAGGGCTATTGGAACAGTTAATGTTCAAGCAGAAGAATCCATTACTGTTCTATACCAAATCAGCTGCTTTGTGTTCAAGCCGGCTTCGCTAACAGACACTTTAGAAATGTGTACTTGCCTATACCTATACAAGCACTGAATAGTGAAGATAAATAGGTTAAATTTGCTGACATAAACATTATGCTAATGAAGTCTAAGAAACACTGCCAGACAAATTTTAATTAAGTTTTAACATATACATGAGTAAAACGCTAAACATAATAAACGCTTCGCACTCACAGCCCAGCACTAGGAATCACTATGTCGTGGGTGCCAAGGACACACACAGACAGTAAAACAAATGCCCAGACCAGTAACAGAAATCCAAATTCGTCATTCACATTTCTGTTCTGCTTGGGACCCAGAACCTTTCAAGTGGTTGACCGGCATGTTAACCACTGCGCCATAGGTGTTGTCAATATTAAGTTTTTATCTACATTACAAAAGCTAACAATATTATAGCTGTAGTGCTAGACTTTTTTATGTCATTGAGGAAACAAACGGGCATGCAGGTCATCTGGTGTTAAATGGTCACTGCCGCCCATAGAGGGTGTCTATGCAGGGAGCCAAACTCGCATAGGACTGGTGACTCACGCCAGACTGTAGGAGGGTGCGTTGCTATCCCTGAGGCCTGGGGTAGAATGCCTCTTTGTATCGTAAACCGCAAACTGCACCCTTCAAACCGAAACGCAACATTGCTGCTTCACGTCAGAAATAGGTGTAGGGTGGTAACAACTCGGGCGAGCCTGGGACAGACCGTACCTTCAAGCTTGGTAACATATCGCTTCCCACACCAGGTGGAGCCGCAAGTCAAGCAGCTGTACGCCAACATTTCGGCCGTGGTCCGCGAATACTTGGACGGCATCATCGACGCCGCGACCTACTACATCGCCCTGTTCGTCGACTTCTTCGAGAAGCACAAGCCCGAGCTTCAAGGACTGGCAAACACTTTCACTGAGATCTTTAAAGGTAAGGTTTGACCGTTGCAACGATGCATTTTTTATTATAATAATATAAACGTTTGTTGCCATACGCGAATTACACATTGCAAAGTTAAGTTCGGAAACAGCTATTATACATACACACATATATTAACACAAGCAAAAGGCGAGAGACATAGAAATTGAGTGGCAAAAGGAGGTGGCTCAACTTGTGCTACTGGAGAGTTTGGTCCCGAGCAGCGCTGTGTTTCAGCCCCTCCTGCTCCCTGAGATGGTTAGCGGGAGGTGGACCCCAGCCCATGCCGCCTTATCAAGACGATGAAACATCTTGCGAACCCATTATAAATCTACGCTGAGTTGCACTATAAACTACAAATAATATTTGCTTAGACTTTTAATATCTGAGAATTGATTATTAGTATATTTGATAGTATTGATATACTCTTCCTGTATCGTCCCAAGTTGTTGGGCTCGCTGTAATAAGTTTACCTTTTCAGATTTAACGCGGATCCTCGTAGCCCAGCTCAAAGAATGGCGCGCCCAAGTGACCGAATTCTTGTCTAACCTCACCGAACAAATCAAGGAGCTGCCAATTATATCGTTCATAAAGGAGAAGGTAAGATACCGTATTTTAATTTAATCACCTTGAATGTTTTATATTGTAGGCCCGACATAGAAATAAAACCCAAGTGAAATAGCAATCGCGTATACTACGGACAGAGCTTCGCCGTACATGCTTAATCACATCAAAAATGATTAAAATCAACGGACAATACTTAAAATGGCTGGCTACGTCCGCCTCCTGTCAAGGCTAGACAAAGATGGCGGCGGACAGCTACGTGTCGCTGTGACTAGCGACATCTAGGCGGATTGGCGTGGCTATCGCTGTAACTAGCGTCATATAGCGGCTGTCATCACAACTGGGACTTAGCATAGTCGTTGGCGCTATGTAGCAGTGCTTGTTACAATATATTAATTGAGACTTCTTTCGTTCTTAACGTTAATGGCATTTGTATTATTTTTCAGTGGCAAGAACTTTCCGTCCCACAGCAAATACTGAACGTATTGAAGGACCTTCACACAGCAGTCAGTGGTATTCTTCCCACGGAAGAAATCAGGAGCTTCGCTGATGCTCTGTACAGTTATGCTCAAAAGGTACTGTACCGCAAAACTTCTATAAACGAAGTTTTACAACCGTTAAAATTGTGTGTAGTTTTTATTTTAAAAATATGTACTGTGTAGGTCAATGTCTCTAAGTAAAATTGGTAAAGGAATTAAACAACTTTTTGGATTTAGTATATTTTACTCGTATAGCCAACTTTTTTTTTATGACATAGAGGTAGCAAACGGGCATGCAGGCCATCTGGTGTTAAATGGTCACTGCCGCCCGAAGACTCCGTTCCCCAAACTCGTATAGGATTGGTGTACTACGCGAGACTGTTGGTGGGTGCATTACTACCCCTGAGGCTTAAGATGGAATGCCTCTTTTTTTCAGTGAACCGCAAACTGCATCCTTCAAACCGAAACGCAACATTGCTGCTGCTTCACGGCAGAAATAGGTGCAGAGTGATAACTACGCGGGCGAACCAAAATATTCTATACTAATAATTACACCCTTATTCTCCCCAGAAAATAAACCAGGAGAAGGTAGACGAGGCGAAGGAGCTCCGCGTGATCTACGAGAGGCTGGTGGCGGCCATCAGCTCGCTGTTGAAGTTTGCGCGCGCGCAGCTCAGCGAGCTCGGCGTGCCCAGCGTGCCTATCATCAGCAGTGTATGTGTGCTTTGTTGTTTTTATGATATAGATTCAGGAAACGGCCACCTTGAGTTAATGGTCACTTCCGCGTATAGATACCCTCCCCCAAACTCGGGTTGGATCAGTCCATGCGAGACGGTAGGAGAGGGTGCGTTGCTACCCCTGAGGATTAAGATGGATTGCCTTTTTGTCCCGCGAACCGCATACTGCACCCTTCGAACCGAAACGCAACCTTCTTTTCGCTGTCGCTCACGCTCCTCCTTCCTGGCAGAAATAGGTGCAGGGTGTAAGTACACGGGTGAGCCTGGGACAGACTCTACCACCTTAAAACTTGTCCTCGATATTTTGGCGATGTTGTAAAAACTAATGGAAAAAGTATTTACTCTTGGAAATTCTGGTTTGATTATAACGCCACAACGTCGTTTTCATACTCTGGTGTAGAGTATGAAAGACTACTAGCCGACTAGAGATGAGACTCATGATGACTCATCCCACAATTTAAAAGGAATTTTAATAATAAAATGGCGGTGTAAAAAGGCGGCAGTCACGTGGATGTTTAGAAACATTATATGTAACTGAGCACTAGAGTAGCAACGCATCCTGATATAACCTCCACCATGATATATTTAAATCTTGTATGTATGCTTAGGCGTTAGAAACATAATTATGCAAAGTCCGGAGAAGATATCACGTGTTTGTATTATATGCTTGTAAATATATTTTACCTACTGTGTATTAGTGACCTTTAATAATAATAATAATAAACGATACACACTCACAGCCCCACAGTAGGGTAGTAGTATCCTGTGTCGTGGGTGCCATGGACACACACAAAGACAGTAACCAAACACCAAGACCAGTAACAGAAATCCAAACTCATCATTCAAATTTCTGCACTGCTAGGGATCGAACCCAGGACCCTTCACGTGGCGGACCGGCGTGTTGACCACAACGCCACGGGGGTCGAAACCACAACACTAAAACAAGATTACTACGAAATTTCTTTACGAAAATTGTAATAACAAATTGACATAATTTTTCTACATTTTTCTACAGCTGCCACTCATCGGGCCGACGTCATCCTTTACACCATCCTTCGGCGGCTCGGCTTCCTTCAGCGTGCTTAGCCAGCTGCTTCGCGGAGACATACCGTGCGCAGCCGACCTCATCAAGGCATACAGGCCTCGCTCCCTCAACCCACTGGACGAGATACCCGCTAAATGTGAGTATGGATTTTTTAACAATAATTTATTTTTGTCTAATTATATTTCAATACATCTTCAACTCACCCTTTAACTAAGTAATCACATGACTTGTGTGTCAGGAGTTGGCGTTTCTCCGTTCCGTGTGGATATAATAATAATATAATAATTACTACCTAAAATCATTACATTACTACCTAAACATTATACTAGACGATATTGTTAATATTATTATTTATTACTACTACTACTTAGTATTATTTACCGTATAATTATAAAACGATTTGTAAAAAGATTTTAATCCTGAGTAATATTATCTCTGTCATGACGAGCAACGTGATTTAATCACAAATCTGTGAAGTAGCAATGTTGGGTTTTGGTGCAAAGACGGCACTCTTTGGAAACGAAGATGTTCCAACTCAGGAATGAGGAGTTGTAACGCATCCGGGGAGGCTCCACGTAAAACATAATGATGGCCTGCATGCCTATTTGCTACTTCAAATGGAATGCTTCTTTGTTCCGTTAGCCGTATACAGCGCAATACGAACCGAAACGCAACATTGCTGCTGCTTCACGGCAGATATAGTTGCAGCGGTAGTAAATAGCCGGGCGAGACTGGGACAGACTCTACTATCTTTCTTTTTCATTTGACGCTTACCATTGTTTGATGACACTTAGTGCACAAGCCTGATAAACTAATATTTCTCTCATCCTAAATTAAGTAGATCCAACCTCTACTAAGAAGTAGAATTTTAAAGATTAGTAGAGTCTGTCCTAGGATCGCCTGCGTAATTAACATCTTGCGCCTATTTCAATGAAGCAGCAGCAATGTCGCGTTCCGTTTCCCAGGATAACAAGGCATTCCATCTTAAGCCTCAGGGGTAGCAACGCACCCTCCTGTAGTCTCGCGTGGGACACCAGTCCTATGCTAGTTTGGGGGAATGGCTATGGGCGTCAGTGAGCATTTAACACCAGATGGCCTGCATGCCCGTTTGCTACCTCAATGACATATGTATAACAATAATGTATAACGTCGTGGGCAGTACGGGCGGTGGTGGTGAACGGCCAGCACATCTTCACGTTCGACGGCCGCCACCTGACGTTCCCGGGCAACTGCCGCTACGTGCTCGTGCACGACTACGTCGACAGGAACTTCACCCTCGTCACGCAGCTGGCGAACGGACAGCCCAAGGCTCTCATTCTGGAGGACAAGAGCGGAACTACTATCGAGTTGAAGGAGAACGGACAGGTGAATTGAAATCGAAATTGTAGAAGTTAGAAGTGGAGTTTGGGGGAGTGTCCTATGGGCGACAGGGCCCATTTAACATCAGATGGCCTGCATGCCTGTTTGTTACCTCAATGCCATGAAAAAAGTTCGCTAACTCGAGAATACGGCTCGGATGTTAGTACACTAAATAAGTTGGGCTTGTTTGTAGATCAGTTCTAAAGCCAAGCTCAGTCCAAAGGTTAAATATAAAAAATGTTATCCTAAAAGGTTTTGTTTGTTTTCTTACTGTTAAAATTGTTTTACATAGTAAAATTGAAGTCATAATATTCTGTTATTTTCTTAAATGGCATAAGCATATGTTTGTGGCATTAATTATTTTTACGTTACCAATTCTCGACAACATTAAAAAAAAGGTTAGCATACTACCCTAGTTCCCACTCTAAATATTATGATATTAATATTTCCTTCCATATTTTACTATTTGTTTTATCTTATTAAAGAAGTTAGTTAAGTCTGTCCCTGGCTTACTCCAAAACACAACCCATGCACCTTTTTTACATTGATACAGTAGTGTGCCCGCAAGCACACTTTAGCTTTAACTTTACTTTAACTTTAACTTTAGCACAGGTTTAAACGTGTTTTTTTTTCATTACATTTTGAATACATATAATATCTATTATTATATTTACCTGACCACTGGTTCCGGAGGCCCATGGCCCCTCTCAATGACGTCAGTGTAGTTAGCCTTACTTAGGTAATCAACTGGTTTTATAGGGATGTTGTCAGCCACGTGGTGAATCTTATCAGATAGTCCCAGGACTTTAGTGAACCAATCCGGCTTTGACTGCGCTCCTTTAGAAAAATAACCACATAATTATAGTTATTGACTTGACATTGAAAATTCCATCAGCCCAAAAACTAAAATATAAAATATGTTAAATATTGTAAAAAATCAAAGTTTTTTGAAAGATTATGAAAAAAAAGTTTGGAAATGACCAAAATCCAAAATTCTACTATTAAATCACAATATGATCTGTACCTACACCTAGAAATATTGTGATCACTTATTATTTTCTCTGACACCATAAATTCAGATCTTACTCTTACTTCCGTCGAGCGGAAATAGTTTTCCGTAACAGTTCGGGCTAACGTGCTAAAGTTGTTAGAGGTATTTAAATTGCAAATCTTGCTGAAGCTATTTGCCTGCACGTTTGCTGCGGTTTCAGGCAGCACATACATACATGTATGCCGGGAATGCAGATTTAGAAATTTAGGTCAACTAGTTGTGTGCTTCGCATGAATAACTTTTTATAAAATATTATTATTGATTGGATGAATATCTACGGATAGTTCATTGTTTACTGTACAACTGATCATGTTCACCCATTGCACATATTCAATTCAAGCTTATATTTTTTCAAAGTAGTACTTAAGTACTATCCCAAGTATACTAAACTTTTTTTTATATCATGGAGGTAGTAAACAGGCAGGTGTTTATGTTCACTGCCTCCCATAGACACCCTCCTACTCGCGTAGATCCTATCCATGCGAGATTGTAGGAGGGCGCGTTGCTACCCCTATGGCTTAAGATTTTGCTTTTTTGTCACGTTGACCGCATACTGCACCCTTCTACACGAAATACAGCAATTTTGCTGCTTGACAGAAGATATAGGTGCAGCGATCATATTTAAGCGGGCGAATCTAGGACAGATTTACTAATCAAACTCTTAACACCTTAAAAACTGCAGGTAACATTGAGTCCATCAATGCCATTAACTCTTTTTATTTTAGTCACTTAGAGGTACTATTATGTGCAGATAATTTCCTCAGGATAAAAAATAGTCGGTATAAAAAAATGCGCTCGAAGCGCTCGTGGTCACGTGGAATGTTACAAGCGTAATAGATCACGCAAGTTAAGCAACGCCGACTCCGGTACCGACCGCCGGCGTTGCTACCGAGTTGGG
>DWPZ01000020.1:0-10671 GCA_018252115.1 Milanion marciana | reverse complement strand
AGCTTAGTAGACTATGTATATTAATTTTCATTTGCGAAAACGTCGCTGTACCCGTAATATGGCAGCCGAATATTCCATAATTCATCGTAACCGCCATTTCCTTTCTTTAGTCCGTAAAGCGAATTAAATTACGATCACGTTTCAACCTTCGCAAAGCTAATTATTTGTTTACGTATCGAAAAGGCAGTCTGTATTAAGGAAATCGTCGCAATGTAGATTTACAATTCAATATCGCGCACAACGCGTAAAGGAATTTTTTGACAAACATCCACAAATGTATAGTTATTATCGCTTTGCATGGAGATAGAGCGAGAGAGAGAAGAAAAGTAATATGAGAATACAATGTGATAAATCACTCATCGCGTAAAGCTTTAACGCCGACAGTGAGACACATCGGTACATAATTGATTGTATATCGTACGTAATATTGAGTTTCCGTGTTCATAAAACTCTGTTCGATTCCGGAATTTTCGCCAGTAAGGCTAAGAGTAAGGTCAAGGTAAGAGCTGTCTTTTAGATTGAAATGTATATTTTTTAATCACAAATACTATAATTATTACAGTAGTATAGTTTTGTAGGTTGTTTAGTGCCCTTGGGACGTGGGAGAGTAGATTTGATGTTTGATACTATTACCTAATTAGAAGGCATTTAGTTTTTAATTAAACAATTATAGGTTTTTATAGTAGTGGAATATTTATTTCAACTGTTACTGTATTAATGTGTTAAGATTTGTTCAAATAAAGCTACAACCAGTAGATCCTTGATCGCAGAATCGCTCGCACGGAACCGGTTTAGTAGAGATGATTTATAACCACTTCCTCCGTGGAAGATATTTTAACCTATATGGAGCTGGATGTTCTACTGATTTAGTCAAACATAACTTACCCGTGTTTCCGAGACCTACGTCTGAATTCATTAGTTCAGGATTATTAATTGATGTCACGGTGGAAGCAAACCATTGTAATGAAACCATACTTGTTCAATAGGAGAGCCGTAATCAGATATTTCAAAGGTGGTAGAGTCTGTCGCGTTCTCTGAACGTAGAGGCATTCCATCTTAAGCCTCAGGGGTAGCAACGCATTCCCATTTGCTACATTTATGCCATAAAACAAACTTTCAAAAGCTACACAAACACTAAAATGAAATTATTATTACATTACAGGCACCTGCTGGTTAATAGTCTAGGAATCTTTTCTAGTCCTATTCTTTATCTATCTGTTAGACGTTTTAAATTATTAAGATAAAAAGATATTATTCGTAGCGGTAATCACTTACCATCAGATGGCCCGCCTGCCTGCTCATATACCGTAAAGAGTAATGCTTTGGTTGCAAATTATGCGTAGTCAAGTAAAGAAGATTAAAGTTAATGTTATTTCGGTACAGATATACCGCCCACAGAAACAGGTCTTCTCTTAGATAAGACAGTGGAGTGTTCCTAATAAAATGAATTACCATATTAAGCGCGATCCCAGCGAAAATATTAATGAAGATGTTGACAATCCAAGTCTATTCCAGTCGAACAAAGCCGATGGCGATTAGGCCGGGCTCATTGTAACGAGGCTTCACCAGATGAGGCCTTTTGTGTTTGCTGATAATGAGTTACAACAGTCAAAATGAAACTTTTTAGGGTTCCACTGAAACATTTAAATCTAATTGACATCATTACAATCAATTAAAAATATCATTGTTAATTATCATTCTCATTATTTGATCATTATTAAAAATTAGAGAAGATAGATTTTAGTGTTGTTTTAAATATTATTATTGTTTTTATTATTATTTCATTATATAATTTTATTAATTTTATTATTTTTATTATTAACAATAATAAAAATATAAATAATAATTTTCAGAAACCAGAAAATGAAATACATCACCCGAAAAAACAATTGCGTAACCAAGATCATTAAAAAAAACTAAATATGCAAGGTTCGATTCGAAATTCAAAAATTCGAAACTAGTCATGGAACCCGAGTCATCGCACTTGCGCTTGACTAAATATTCAATGCTCGATTCGAAATTCAAAAATTCGAAACTAGTCATGGGACCCGAGTCATCGCATTTGCGCTGGACAAAATATTCATGCTCGATTCGAAATTCAAAAATTCGAAACTAGTCATGGAACCCGAGTCATCGCACTTGCGCTTGACAAAATATTCATGCTCGATTCGAAATTCAAAAATTCGAAACTAGTCGTGGAACCCGAGTCATCGCACTTGCGCTTGACTAAATATTCAATGCTCGATTCGAAATTCAAAAATTCGAAGCTAGTCATGGAACCCGAGTCATCGCACTTGCGCTTGACCGTTCTTTTATTAAGCGGGACCCTTATTACTGAAGCAATTTGATCGGGTCCGTTTGAGAATAAAGAATGAAATTTTTCAGACGACATCTTGCGCTTTATTAAGTTGGATTTCGTTTCTTTGTTGAAAATATATCTGTGTTAAATATCTTTATACTTATATAGAAAAGCATTGAATTGAGGAAGTTTTTTTTTAATTCAAAATATATCTGTGTTAATATCTTTATACTTATATAGAAAAACATTGAATTGAGGAAGATTTTTATGAATTCAAACAACACGTATAAGCAAAATATGATTGAAAAAGACAACGCAATCGACGCTTTCATTATCATTCAACATAATGGACACAACAAGTAATACAGATGTTCAAATCGACAATCTCACTGGCATAGTTAGGACCATTATTCTAATGACATTTCTAACAGTTGAAATCATTTAAATATGTGACGTAACTATTATTCACAGAAATCATAGCGTTTTACAGAGTTGCTAGACTGTTGACGATGTTACTTATTAAATACATACATGCATACATACATTCATACATACATATAAACCCGCCTGTATTTCATAGTAGCAGGCAAAGATTACAGATTGCCACTTGCTACGATCCGGATACACTTTTTTATTATTGTTCACTAACTGTGCCCGCGACTTCTACCGCGTGAAAAAAAAATAAAAACAATCCTATAGAATTCCTCGATAAATGAGCTATCTAACACAGAAATAGATTTTCAAATCGGACTAATATTTCCCGAGATTAGCGCGTTCAAACAATGAAGCAAACTCTCAGCTTTATGTTATTATTATAGATGTTAGATGTTAGACTTGAACAATCGCTTAAGATTTACCGCCGATAGACTATAATGAAGCAAGAGCCCTATCAAACTCGACTAGCGGGCGTTACGTCTATCCATCAATTGAATATACAGGGTTACTAAATCAAATATTCAATACATCTAATCAGCGCTCGGTATTGTTAGAGTTCTATATTTACTACACTGACATACATTCCATTAAAATTGCTTCTAAAGAAAGAAATGTCAAAGATCAAGATCGGTGTTTATGCATCACATTGTATACGAGAATAAAGCAATTTGTTCGGATGGAATTCAAATCGGGAATCTATTAAAGCATATTGTTCATTTTCAGTTCATTTTATTTAGTATAAATGAGGAAACCATGCTGCGACATCGAGTTTTACGATTTTAACAATAATATGTTAAAATCGTAAAACTCTAACTTAATAATAATAATAATAAACGATTCACACTCACAGCCCCACAGTATGATAGTAGTACTCTGTGTCGTGGGTGCTATGGACACACACAAAGACAGTAACACAAACACACAGGTGAAACAGAAATCTAAATTTATCATTCAAATTTTTGCTCTGCTGGGATATAACCCAGAACCCTTCAAGTGGCGGACCGGCGTGTTGACCATTGCGCCACAGGGGTCGTCAACTTAGGCATCTATTCGCAGTTTTTCTCTATCATGTTTGTCACACATAGTTAATAAGTAAGAATCAGGTTACGTATATGCCAGTAACATTCTAATTGACGTTAAACATTTGTTTTCTACATATTCACACAAAATGTCTTATTGATCGGCAGGAAGTATAATTTCCCGTATCGCAAAAATTTCCTGTTTCCCTTGATTACATTATGCAAATCGAATACACGACATTTAATATGAGATTTGAAATATGTCGAAACTAAAAGAAATTCAGTGACAGCATTTATAACTCATTTTTGATTTTCTTAAATTATAATCACTAAAATAAAGCCCCTAAACGAGTTTAGGTACATGCTATGAGAACGTTTTTTAAGCAAATGAAAATTTGTGTTTTGTATAAAAGTTTATCACTGAACGATTCGTGAGTGTCTATGTATACACATGATTACTATTAAACAGGTGTAACACGCGTCTATTTTCGAGATAGCCCGACTAGTTTCGGACCTTTTCGCGGCCCTTCATCATGAGCTCTCATCGGTCACAAGGTCGCCGCGAAGAGCGGTCCGAAACTAGTCGGACTATCCCGAAAATAGACGTGAGGTAAGACGGTTTAATAGTAATCATTAGATTAAAATGTAAAACTTCGATTAAGAATTTAGTTTAAGAGGCAAGTATTAGTTAATTTAATGTTATATTTTTATAGAGTGTTACAAAAATTAAAGAGTTCACCTTTGAAATCACAAAGCGAAACATATAGGCCAAGGCTTATAGCACTGTTGTATGGAACATCACGTACGCTCTCGCGTTCAAAGGCCTTTTTTTATTCGGTTTTAGCAATAAATCTTAGACGGCGCGGCGTGCATTGAAATTCTACAGAGGTTCATTTTCAATAACGGATGCTGATTGAATTCCTAGCTCTTGTCCAAATCAGTGGACGTTTAACTAAGGACAAGTGACACGCGGAAACTCGAACGAGTTAATAAACGCTTCACTCCACCAATCCGCATTGGAGCAGCGTGGAGTATGCTCTACGCTTCCTCAGATACGAGGGAAGATCCGGCCTGCAGTGGCCAATATAGGTTGTAGCCAAACGCTTCACACGTGCGTGTGGTGAGTTTGGATTTCTGTCACTTGTCTGGTCGTTTGTGTTATTATATTTGTGAGTGTCCATGGCACCCACGACACAGGATACTATCCTACTTTGGGGCTGTAAGTCTGAATCGTTTATTATTATTATTGTTGTTTCTAAAAAACCGTTATACAAGCTTTATTCGGCTAATGCAAATGCCAAGTCATTATAAGAATGAGAAGAATGTAAAAAATAAAATTTTCACTAACATCACTTTCAGTTGATATAGAAAATTAGCATAAACATATTAAAGATCTATATCCCACTAATATAATCTAGATATCAATTGCAAATCTTGTTTATCTTCCTGATGTTTCGAGTACATTAGCAATAAAATCAAAGTAGGCGTACGCGATGAATAAATAATGAGATCTATTAATTTTTTATACGACTACCAGTTGTCTAGATCTGTAATGCAAATCGTTGCTAATAAATAATTTATTATCGAACACGTTGATTCCAAATTTAGTGTAGAGTATTCAACGTTGTGATTGCCAAGTTGTTTTTTGTATGTATTTTAAGGTTCAATGTGTTGCTTAAATATATATGTAATAGTATAAATATAGTACATTAAGCGAACGATACTTCAAGGTCTTATCATTACGACAACATGTAGAAATAAGAAATGACAACAAATTAAGACAACCTTTTTTTTAAAAAAAAACCAGCACGACAACCAGTAAAAATAACACAATGACAACAAATTAAGACAAGCTTTTTAATAATAATTAATTCTGTCAATTCGAGGGACCTGCATTGTTGGAATCCAAAACTACCTATATCCTATCCTGTCTACTCGCTTCGTCCTTAATACAAGTATTTATAACCTAAAACGTAAGATTGATTGGGTTGCGTGATTGCATTCACTCGCTTCTCAATCTTGGACTTCACTAATGTAGGTTAGAGACGTGTAGGAGCAGCGACCACACAGTACCAGGTATTCTGAGCGTTCGTCTGATACTTCATACCCATAAAAAACCTTCAACCGCAGACGGCGTTACTTGTAATAAATTATCGCACATACATTATCGCGTTAGTAACACAAACGTACACAGTTCCCCACGCCGTTTGCGGCGTAAAAGATGTACACGCCATTTTGGATTTTATATCAGCGTAATGAAACGTAAAATGGCATACATAAAATTGATGGATGCCTCAAATTTGTTGCCGTTCGTACAATGAAACAATAATAATCCGCGGCTATATATGGCAGCGCCAAATTGGTAAACACATAAATGGGGACCGACATACATTTAAAGTGACTAGTATTTGGCTTGGGTTTGCTTTGTTTATTCAATGTGGCTCATTGTTTGCTTTTACACTTTCAATCATTTAAACCAACTCACAAACAAAATCATTTCCAATGCCACTAGTATTTACGTGTTTTTCAAACATTTATGATTCTTGACTAACTAAATGATGTTTTCACAACTGTTAGGATAGCAATGGTTACAACAATAATCTTACGGTTCAATTGCAAATTATAAAGTGCGACCACGTTCACACATAGAACCTTTCACCTTTCTCCTGCATTAAGAAAACCGTCACATACCTCCCTGACCTCTGCATCCCTTTTCCGTACTTCTATATCTACAAAAACAACGAAACCACCAATACATATTCCCAGCGTGTTATGAACGTGCATAGATAATCTGCAACCATGATGTAGGGCTAGTTGGCATTCACGTCATGTGCTCACATGAATAGACGATTATGGCGAAAAGGGGTCAAATTGACATATCTTTAGAAAAGGCCTCCTGACTCGTGACTGCTTAAGGGACTTGGTTCACTGGGAACCAGCAACGAAGGAAAAGGTAAGCGAAATTACATATACCTACACAACATGACTAACACTATTCGTAAAATGTCGTTGGCGCGGTTAAGAATTGTCCAATTTACACGTTATTTGTGTTTTATTGTATCGCTAGCACGATGAACATTGGACTTGTCATAAATAAGTTTAACTTTTAAAATATAATAACATTGTATAAAATGATTGAAAATAACATTTTATTGGTGTCCTACTATATCGTCATTGTACCGTCTTCAATTAGTTACGATTCGTATGTTTCATCGGTAAGATGGTTGTTCGCCCGCCACTTCCCGTTTCATATCGGCACCAGTACAACACGCGCTGTTCAAAGCGTGTGCGGGCAATAAATCCAGCCGATAGTGTTGTTACTTTGTCAATTTGAATTTGGGGCCAGTTGAGCTCATTCATCTTGAAACTCGAATTTCTCTCGAACTTTGACACCCTCCAATCGTTTTTGTTATTGGCAGCAGATTGGTATCATGTTAATTTCTTTCTGTCGATGGTAATTTTGCGAGCTTGCGCCATTGTGCCACTTCCTTATCGCCGAGAGAGATCTGCGTTGGATTGAAAGGCGTAAGGTCTTTAACAATCGTTTTAGTGCTAAACCAGTTCTGATCACTATCTGTTTGTTTGCGTTTACATTTATTATGCGGATAATATCAAAATATTTTTTCTTTCTTTCTTATTGCAATAAGGATAGTACTCCTGATAATTATTTTAGCTGTGCTATAGAAATGAAAAAGACATTGTGTTGGATTATATAGCAAATTATATTCGAGCACCCTCGCACTACCATTTACCTCACTCAAATCAACTGACGTACAGACAGTAATGCTACGTCGTGAGATCATATCTGTTCATAATGAGCTTGTCAAATTGCTCAAACCCAGAGGCTGTTGCTAACGTGATAGCTTCGATTAATTCGATTATCGATTGCTGTCTTAGGATGTTATGCCGCAGAATATAATACGAGGAGTTCAAAGATACTAAAGGAGTGATTTAATTAAGTTACAATGTTGTTAACGGACTTAAACATGATGTTATGAGACGTGATAACATTAATGTACATGAACAATGCCTGCCAGATATATTCTATAATCAAACGTGACTAAGTGTTGAAATTTAATATAAGTACTATTTTTATTTATTTATCAAAATCGATATAAATCTTAATTTTATTTCCTAAGTATACTACACTGAAGATTTATATCGATTTCATTGATTGATGTTAATTCTGCCCACGATATACGTTCCTCTTGATGTAAAGCACCATTCAACAGCGATTATCTGAGCTACTTGTTATCCACAGTGCAGTACGAGGTAACAACTTATAATAGATCTCATAGGCCAGTTTCGTGGTCACGATCGTCAAGATAAACAGGCAAGGTCAAGTATACGCTGCGGGCTATGTTTAATAGTAGCATAAAATTTATAACTATCATACTTATAATTTTGGACCGGTCTGTTCTTGATATGCACGTTCCGTGAGTAAGGTCAACAAAACCGATGGCAACGATTAAACTGTAAAAACGAATTGTTTTATTACGAAATGGATTTGTTTGGTCGATTTGTTTGGCTGTGTCGGTACTTTAAACTTTTATTGGCTGTAAAATTTCACCGGCGGCAGGTTGGTCGACTAACGAATCCGACGCATCGTTTTAACGCTATCTTTTTTGATTTCCAGAAAAGGTAATTGTTATTAGTTTGTTTTTGTACAAGTAAGTAATAGTATACAAGTGAGTAGTGTAATCTACAAAACATCTGAAGGTAAGAGTAGTAAAAAGTAATCGAAAAAATACCTACTGTGTTAACAAATAGTGCCAGCTCGTTTTTGTTGATGCTGACGTTACTCCCAATTTAATCACGTCTGCGAGAGGTAATCACTCTTATACATTTTTTGCTTTACGTCAGCTAACAAATAATGGTCGAATGCTAGCCAAGGAAGGTGAAATGAAGGACCCAGGTCGATCCAATTTTTTGCTCCCGTTCAATATTTATCGGGTAACGTATATTATTATTACAATACCTACAATAGTTTAACACGCCCCCAATAGATATAGATATAGTATTGTACGATAATTATGGTATACGAAAACTTCTTACAAATCTGTAAGTACAATAAAATAGTTTAAGTTATCTAAAATGAACAAAAAGGGAAACTAACGAAAGCTAAAGGTGCAGATAAATCACTGGTTCACAAATACTTTTTCAAATGCTTGGAGCAAGAATCGAATTTGTTCCTTTTGGACCTAATCCAGGAGATAAACAGGAAACAGGAACGTAATCTGCAGCAAATACACTTGTATGTGAAGCGAATCTAAAGGACCTGTTTAACCGATACCGCATAGGTGGAAGGCAATCAACAGAATTATTAAGATGTTAACTACACCGCTGTTTTCACTAAATGAACTGACAACATTACATTTACTGTTAAAATAATTTTATAAAACGATTACCATATAATATTTTTTATAACAATTTTCAGTTTTACGATACGAATTTTCTCAGAAAATTACTTATTGAGAAAAACATAAATATAACTCTGAGAGACTACATTTTAAAGTAATATTTATTAATGTAAAACAATATAAATCCATTGATTAAATTAGTGTAAGAAAAGGGTAGCTTATACAATACAATGATCCTTGGCTACCTAAATTGATTAAAATCACATTGGTTTAATCTCAAAACCTTACATGTATCGCATGCGTAGATACATGGATGGTATTGCCGAGTGATGTACATATTCGTCTCCGGTCGAATAAGGCTAAAGTAGACGTAAATTCTTAATGACCTTTAAGTTAAAGCGCTGGACATAAGAGGTTTAGACTCGGAAGCGGTGTCGTATTTGCATGCGGTTTCCAAACACATTAATATTTAATTCAATTTGAAGTGTTTGAGATTGCGGAGTTTCCTAGTGTTACATCGCATCTAAGAGGCCTTAAGAATCCACAATGTGTGGTTACTCACTTGTGTTTGTCGAAGAATAGCATAGTCATCATAATGGTTACTCGGTTTAGATGCACAAGACTAAATTATGAAATTTAACGACACTTTTTACAATATAAAAATCAGGGCAGAAATTAAAATGTAATATAAAACATTGCAATCTACAAAAACACTTAACGGTTTGTTTCATGGAAGATAATACTTAAAGGCGGAAAAAATATTATGAGATAAAAGTAACCCTTAAAGCCCACAGCTCTCTGCAGTTTTGAAAGCCTAGTACCTATCATGCTTCTAGATATTCAGATAAGAAAATGAACGCTCAGTGGTTGTAAATGAGTGCATAATCCAGTTCGCTACTAGGTCAAGTTAGAAACGTGTTCGGACAGGAATCGAACGAAACATTACAATTATCGATTATTAACTACTTAGTATAAGGTGAAACTTTATGATAGCGGTTAGAGTCGAGCACCTTTCCCTACAGATTAACTTGAAAATGAATAGTTAAGATTTGTGCTCAAAGTTCAATGATATTTGAACAGAACTTTGAAGATGACTGAATAAGGCGTTATTTGTAATAATTTCAAGTTCTGCGCACCCTCAATCGACGGAATTGTATGAGATATAGGAATGGGGAAGAAGCAAAAGACGTATGTCCTGATCGTAGCAAGTGGAAATCTGTGTCTCTGACTACAATCTCAGTATGTGTATGTATGTGTGTGTGTGTATGTATGTATGAAGCGGTAACACTTTTTCATCCTTAAATGAGCATCATTATTAGTTATAATTACATGTTACAAGTTTTTCATACTCGACAACTTGTATCAGCTTACAATAATGAGTTTTAAGATGACATGCTGAATTCTAATCACCTGCATCTATTTCCATTTTTTTTTCATGGAGGTTACAAACGGCATGCAGACCATCTGGCTTTAAAGTCACTGCTGCCATAGTCACCATCTCCCAAACTCGCGTAGGTCCGATATCCCATGCGTGACTGCCGAAGGGTGCGTTGCTAAC
>DWPZ01000019.1:0-10908 GCA_018252115.1 Milanion marciana | reverse complement strand
AGGTCATGAACTAGTACTAGATCACAAACCTCTATTGCGTATAATTTATTCTCTGTCACTGCCGCCCATAGTCAGGGTGCTTTGCTACCCCTGAGGCTTAAGATGGAATGCTTCTTTATCTCTTGCACCTTTCAAACCGAAACCCTACATTGTTGCTGCTTCTCGACAGAAATAGGTGCAGGGTGGTAACTATGCGGACGAACCTAAGACAGACTACCACCTTTAAAAGTACCTACAACTTTTAAATATGCAAGGACTCATGCTGAGTACTAGAGGTGTTTCACCTAAACCCTTGTAAAGTGGTAGAGTCTGTGATCTGTCCCAGGCTCACCTGCTAAAATACCACCGCTGCACCTATTTCTTCCGTGAAACAGCAGCAATGATGTGTTTCGTGTCGAAGGGTGTAGTATGCGGTCAATGGGACAAAATTCTATCTAAAGCCTCAGGGCAATCAATGCAGCCTCCTACAGTCTCGCATGGACAGGTCATACGTGAGTTTGTGGAAGGGTGTCTATGGGCGACAGTGACCATTTAACACCAGATGGTCTGCTTGTATCTATAAACATACATAAAATACGTATTGATATAATATATTCAGGCAATCTTAATTATGAGGAGAGATCCTACCTGTAGTGGCCAATATGGGTTGTAGTCAACAGATAGGAATTTACTATTTATCTGAATTTAACCGTAACTACATGGAAGTTTCCCCACTCCTCAAGTGTTCTTGAACTTGCGAATTTGGCACATCTTGCACCTGGTGTCGCTAAGTTTCGCTATAAAGATAACATTAATACCACTAAACTGATTTAAGATCTCATCCATAACAAAGAACAGCATAGGTACCACTGTTGTCAAAATTTGTTTTAATATTCCTACTTCACTCTACAAAAGACTTGTCAATAAACTGTACCTTCTCTCTTTCATACTTTCCCTGTCCCTGTTCGATAATATGTAGGAAGGCGAATGTGCAAACAAAATAATGTAGTAAAGTATTTATACATTTCACACTACTTATTACTTACAGTTATTTTATCACTGAACGATTCGTCAGTGCCTATACACATGATTACTATTTAAGCGGCTTACCTCACGTCTATTCTCGGGACAGCCCGACTAGCTTCAGACCTATTCGAGTCCCTTCATCAAGAGCTATCACCGGTTATAAGGTCACGTCGAAGACTGTCTTCGCGGTGAAGACGTGAAGCCGGTTTAATAGTAATCAGTTATTTTATTCATTTCTAAAAGTTACAAATCCACAGCACCTACACGAGAAGTCATATTTCAGTAACGAAATCCCTTGTTGACACGTTTAATCACGTTTCCATCGCTACGCGAGGGATTGTGTTCCTTAATCCTTTAAATCATCAGAACGTTAGCGCTCAGTCTACGGCTAACCACATTAAACGAATGTATCGAGAAAGGTTTGGCCCTCAGGGGCTGTTCTGATATTATCTGAACGTAACTTAATCGCCTTTCTGCTTAAGCAATTTGTAATAACTATTTTGCGCAGCGATTATCATACACGTGTAACTTTGTATATTATTTGGTATATATTTTTTTATGACATACAGGTAACAAACGGGCATGCAGGCCATCTGGTCTGATATGGTCAATGTCGCCCATAAACACCCTCCCCCAAACTCGCACAGGACGCGAGACTGTAGGAGGATGCGTTGCTATCCCTGAGGCTAAAGATGGAATGCCTCTTTGTCCAGAGAACCGCAAACTGCACCCTTTAAACCGAAACGCAATATTGCGGCTGCTTCACGGCAGAAATAGATGCAGGGTGGTAACAACGCGGGTGAGCCAGGACAGACTCTACCACCTTTGCAAGGAGGTACTACAGCTACACTTAAAGCTGGTAGGACGCTTTTTCAAATAAAATCAAATAATATTTATTACATCAAACATGGTAATAACAAGATCTTAAACTTAAAATGCTCAACATTATATATGTGACTATATCTCGTATGGAATTTTTATAGACGACTTCAATTCCCAATAAATTAATTTGGTAAAGACCATTTAACACCAGATGGCCTGCATGCCCGTTTGCTACACTTTTATAAAAAAAAGTGTATAAACTCAAATCGGTAAAACAGATTATTGACATGCGTTTCAATTAAAACAATTACGCACGCAGCGTTCACAATTTGTACTTTAACATAAAATATATTCTATCTGTGCCTACCCTCTAGTGGCATTGTTCCGTAGCAGATATTAAATTAGATCGTATCTTGAGACTCAAAGCCCTCGGCTGGCAAGCCACTCCGGCCAAGGCCACGCCAAGGAGTCCTTCAGATTTCACTTTGGTCTATTGTACAAATTAATAAAACGAACAGAATTTTTATGTCACTGATCGGGAGGTATAACTAGTGCCAAGAACAATTTTGTTTTCATGTTCATATCTCTACCTGTCCTCTAGCTTTTCGGCTAGGTGTTTTAGGATTTCGTGAGCTTAAAGAACTTAGGCTTATGTAAAGACTTACTACATTTCCATTGCTTTTTTATATGCGGCGGCGCTAACGCTGTTTTAGTGGCTTAAGGTTGTATAAACTAATAAAGACATTTTCAGTTTATACAACCTTAAGTAGGAAGAGACGACCCCTGTGGCACAGTGGTCAACACGCCGGTCCGCCACTTGATGGGTCCTGGGTTCGATCCCCAGCAGAGCAGAAATTATAATAATGAATTTGGATTTCTATTACTGGTCTGAGTGTTTGTGTTACTATCTTTGTGTGTGTTCATGGCACTCACGACACAGGGCACTACTATCCCACTGTGGGGCTGTGAATATGAAGCGTTTATTTGTAAAGAAAACTTACACGAATGACTTTAGTCCTATTTATTATTTGAGTTAGGTTTAATTATTTGAAGCTAGAGTCTGACCCAAGGCTTACCAACAGAGGCATACCTGCTAACCTGCAAACAGTCCTATTATACTTACATTAGTACAATTACAAACGTTACAAAGTACATACAAAAGTACCATATCTAACAACAGTTCCTTGTACTTGTGTGAACATAAAAATAAAATATGTCGTTAGCAACGTCGCTTATAAGCAGGTACCTAATGTGAATAAAGGTAAAAAGGTTTTATTATTGCTTTACATTTGCGACGCTATTCTGAATATTAAACAGGTTTTGAGGGAATTTCGGAATTCTTTTGGTAGTACTAATAGGAATTCATACTTGCCTTTATAATCTTTACAATTTTAACAAAAATCAATAGCTCAAATTGGTATGAACCTCAAGGACGAATTCGTTAGAAAATTTGCTTTCATTAGTAATTGGCAAAGGTTGTCCCTTTCAAAAAACATTTGAGGTGACACTCAAATAATATATTTTATGCCTATTGTTTTAATACATGTAATAGTGTTGACTTTGTTGGTGCAACTGTAATAAATAAATAAATAAATAAATAAAAACCTAGCTTTAATATATTCAACTTGAACGCTTGCCAAAGTCTGAAATTAAGGCGTAATAACTAAAGGTTAGTTGACTAGAAAGTTCAATTCGAACTTCTAAAATAATTATTTATTTAATAATAAGGACCTGGATGATTGCTCGGTGTTTTTTTATAACTGTTTGGTAAAACAGTTACTTCAAAATAGAAAAAAATAGTAATTCCTACTCGCCAATAGATGGCAGGAAGGCAGAAGATTTATTCAATGAAAACACGGTTAAAATGACATTTTCCCAAAATAAAACCTAGCTAGATCGATTTATCGCCTCCGAAACCCCCTAAAAACAACATTTCAAGAAAATCGTTGGAGCGGTTTCCGAGATCGTTGATATATATACAAGAATTGCTCGTTTAAAGATATTAGATCTTTATTTTCTTTGCAACCATAGTTTAAATTCATAAGGGTTCTGAAGCTTCCCTTTAAGCACAAAGTGCCTGTATTAGGATGCTCCGTTCTTCCAATTAGAACTATAAAATACTTACATTTTAGTTACAATTTAGTAACAAAACAATGTATATATATATGTATATTAAATTATATATATATATATATATATAATTTAATCATGTGTTTGTTTAAGGAATTTGAACCACAACATCTTTTCTTCGCTTCGTATAATATTAGGGTCATATGGCAGAGTTTTATATTTGTTTAGAATTAAATGTTGAATGTATAGCTTCCTAACAGATAATACATTAGACATTGAATAAAGTAATTATGTGAGATATACCCTTTTTTTAAAATACATTGTTTTGATCAGTCCACATTGTGCACGCTCTAATTGTAAAAAAAATGTTTTTGCCGCACCTCCCCATATAGATATACAATAAAAAAAATTGATGTACCAACGCACAATAAAGTTCATTAAAAAGTTTATTTTGACCCTCGGATGTGTTTTTTGGAACTACATTTCTTAATGAACTGAATATTTAGTTAAGCTTTGCAATTCTAATTGTTACATACTCAACATGAGTATACCAAGACTAACGCTCGGATGAGCGTGATAGTGGATACCATAACTTCCAAATATTTAGTATACATAACTTTATTTATTGAGGGACAGTTACATTTGCTGTCATTAATACCATAGATGCTACATGTATATACATTATAATTTTCAGGAGGTTGAGATTGATTATTAATACTAAAACAAATGTAGTTAGTTTTATTTGTGTTAAGGGTTAGAAGATTATTTTTTAACCATTGAATCATTTTGGCCATTCCATATTCAGCTCGTTCCCTAACCTGTTGCCATGAATCACCATGAAAAATAATAGCTGTGTCATCCGCATAGGATATGATCTGAGCGTTTTGGATTTGTAGGTTACACAGATCATTGATATATATCAAAAAAAGGGAAGGCCCTAATACACTTCCTTGAGGGACACCGTATAGTACATCAGCGTCTTCACTTTTATATTGACAAAGTCTAACTCGTTGTTTTCTATTTGAGAGATAATCTTTAAAGAGTTTGAGTGGGACTCCACGAATTCCAACTCTCTCTAGTTTATCTAAAAGGGTTGGGATAGATACGGTATCAAATGCTTTCATGAGGTCTAAAAATACAACAAGAGATTTTTGTCCCTTATCTAGGTGGTCTACTATTTTGGAAGTCAAAGCTGCAACTGCATCCTCACTAGACATATTATGTCTAAAACCAAATTGATATTGAGATATAATATTATATTTATTTAAGTATTTTATAAATCTAATGTTTAAAATCTTTTCAATAATTTTGGATAAAGCTGGCAGTATTGATATTGGTCTGTAGTTACTTATATCGTTTCTGTTACCTCCTTTATATATTGGAGATATGGTAGATTTTTTTAATAGGTCCGGGAAGACGCCTTGTTTAAAGCACAAGTTAACAAGGTGAGCTAAAATCGGTATTATTTCATTTTTGACGTGCTTTAGAAATCTTGTCGATATACCGTCTCCGCCCGGAGCGCTATCAGACTTTAAATTCATTAATATGGTCTCTACTTCCTTAACATCAGTCTCGAGAAGTACAAAAGAATTAGGTTGGTTATATATCTTATTACGTAAGCAAATTTTGTTATTTTTATTTAAATTAATTTGTTGAGCTAAGTGTTTACCAATATTTACAAAGTAGTCATTAATATATTTAGTTGATTCTAATGGAGATGATTTTAAATATAATAGTTCTGTGTTTTGATTTTTATATTTACTGCAGTACGTTATATATTTAATATTTTCCCAAAGTAACTTATTATTAGAGAGCGATTTAGCCAGTAATTCCCTTTCATACTTGCGCTTTAATTTTTTTATTAGATTGTTGCAGAAATTTCTGTACCGCATGTATATTATTTTTAAAACTTCATTTTGTGGGTCTTTCCTATATTTTTGTTGTAATTTATTTCTATTTTTTATACAACGAAGTATTCCTGGGGTTATCCAAGGCTTAATTATTCTTTTACTGCTAGGTATATTTTTAATATTAGTGTTATTTTCTAATGCTTTAGTTAATTCTAATATAAGTTTATTTACTAACAAATTAGGATTATCATAAAAAAGTAATTCTTGGAGATTTTGGTTTTGTAAGTATTTTAGAGCTTTTTCATAATCAACTGTAGTTTTAGTTTTACTTGCTTTCACAGTGTTTTTAACTTTTGACAAAGATAAAAATGTTGTGTAGTGGTCGGTGATAGAAGTCTGTAAAATAGCAATAAATGCAGTATTCTTTTTTTTGTTAATTCTAAGCATAAAATGATCCAAAGAGTTTTTTTCTCTCGTAGGCAAGTTATGTCCAGGAAAAATACCGTGTACTGATAACATATTTAGGTAATTTATTCGATTTTTATATTCGTGAGACAGTTCTGGAATTTTTGATTTTATGTTAATGTTGATATCTCCTGCAATTATTATGTTTTTCTGTGTAATTGTGTTTAAGTGAATATCAATTGATTCGATAAAGCTGTCAGCATTAGTATTTGATGGAGAGCGATAAATACACAATATAGTATTATTTAATATATCTAATTGAAGACAGGAAGCTTGTGATAATTTCACTTCTTTAATTTTCGGATTTAGTGTATTTTTGACGTAAACGACTACACCATCATTTTGATTTAAGTGATATGTTGTTTGAAAGGAGTAATAATTATTTAGCTGTGGTAGGGGTTTATTTAAATTAAGCCTGCATTCCGTTAAAATTATTATGTCTGTAACAAATTTAAAGCTAGATAAAGTTATTAATAAATCGTCAAAATTATGATAAATGCTCCGTATGTTTTGAGAAATAATGGTGAGATCGTTTTTCTTTACATTTATGTGCTTGCATAAATCAGTTGTAGAACATTCAATAGATCGTGCTACATCAATATTGTCTAATTCTTGTAGAGTTAATAAAGCCCTATCCATTTTGTGTGTATTTTGGTATTGTATGCAATATCAGTATATGTGATAGAATATAATGCATGTGTGATATCTTGAGTGTATAAGTTGAGTGTATGTGAGTATAATATAAAGTTTATATTAATAATACAAGGATTAATTATATAGTTAATAATTAAGGAAAAAATTAAAATAACATTCTTAAAACGTAAGATTAACATAAAATTGAAATTTAGAATATATAATAATAACAAAAGTAAATAATTTACAAACATGTACGTTGTTAGTCATTTTTGTGAAAGTTTTTGAATTTGCTCCTCATTTCTAACTGTGATAATTGGCGAGTTTTCATCTTTTCTCAAATATACCTTGCCATATGAGGTCCAACAAAACTTGTAGGATTTGGTTTTGGCTACGTCCCGGGCGAGAAAATGTAGTCTGGCCCCCCTCACAGTCAAGTGTTCAGATATAAATATAGGTACATCAGTGTCTTTCTTGAACCCAAGGTGCTTACTGCATATCTTAGACTTATGTTTTATATTGAAGGACTTACTTTTTTTAAGTATATCATTCTTTAAGATAGATGAAGTTGTTTCCACCACAATCATAGCATTTTGTTCTGTAGGTTTTCTACTATGCACTCTATAGATATCTTTAATATCTGTTTTGCACATGCTGCAGTTCAGAGTCTCGGAAAGGGTCATCACCATGTCAAGTAGATCCTCCTTGGTTTCATTTGATTTTTTTGGGACATTTTTAATTTGAAACATACTTTTTCGATTGGTTATCTCTAAGTTCTCAATTTTATTTTCCAGGAGAGTTATGTACTTTTTATCTTTCATTGCTTGATTTTCAATTTGGTTTATTTTATTTTTTAATTCATTATTTTGAGCTGTTAAATATGCTATAGAATTTTCTATATTGAGGTTGGATTGTTGTATTGTTTTTAGTGTAGATGAAACCTGTTGAAGTTCCTTTTCTTGTTGACACGTAAACATTATAAACATCTCCTTAACTTCTTTCTTAAATTGATCCATCTGCGTAGTAAGAGTATTTTGTGCAGAGTTTTTTGAACGTTGAGATACAAAACACGGCGTTGACTTCCCATCGAGAAACGATTTAGCTCCAGACGAATCCATGTGTACTAGGCGAAATAGAAGCGCACGCAGGTATCACCAAAACAAAGCAGATGACCGTAATAGTTTTGTGTATATATTTAAGAAAAATCACGGCCAAAACACACCAAAAATTAATATTTTATTGAACACAATTATTTTTTGCTCCGCTTGACAACTGACGTTGTCAATCCTTGATTAATTGAGTATTTCTTCCTTGGTGGCCACCACATCAATTATGATTATCAACTCTCTCTATCTCTGTAGTCTGTTTATTTCGATCAGTGGTCTGACGTTTTGTCACGTTTATCAGTATTGCTAGGTGTTATAAAAACTGGCTATCGTTCATGCTGGCCACTCTAATGCCAATACTGGCCGTCTGAGTCACTTCTCATAATTGTGGAGGCGTAAACCATGTCCTAAAGTTTACATACCAATAATTAAAACAATTGAATTAATAGGAATATTACCGGAAACAAATTTTGTTTTCATTCAAAACACATAAAAATGCGTAGGAGACCGGAAGAACAGAAACCGATGTTATTTTGGGAAGCATCCTTTGTCAAGCGAGACTCGGGAATAGGAATTCCCATGAAAACACACTTGTACCCAAAAACTCTTAAACACACTACAAATATACAAAGTTTTGTAATAATATGTATAGTTCAATATTATTACATCGAGAAGATTTCATTTATATATTTTTTTTATGTTAGTTTGACATTAAGTATTTATTCATTCGGGTGTTATACCCACGGCTTTCATGAGCGAATTTTTTATAATTTTTCCGAAAAAGTAACCGAAACAACTTGGATGGTTGTACCAATGCAACTAGTTGTGTAGGCACTCTTACCTTTAGTCCGACTGACCAATAATCAAGCTGTCAATATATGAACAGCCGATTGCATTATTAGTATTTTTTAATGTCGTAGAGGTATCAATAGGGCATGCAGTTCCGTCCGTTTCGTGCAGTTCGATCTGATGGTGTGCCAAATTAATTGTAATAAACAAGTACCTATATAAACAATGATAATAATAATAAAAAATAACAGTGTACAGTAAAGTTAATATAATTTTTATATTCATAGCTTATAATGTGCCTTAGCTATACTACACAGGTACAGTGCAATACATTCCTACATGATTTATGTGTATGATCTCCGGCTGTCCTTACTATTAATAACACCTACACCAACTTGTATCACGCTATTCGATGGTAAGTACGTGCCTTATTGTTTGCGCACGCGCGAGGTTTTGTGTGTGTGTGTTTGTGTGTGTTTTATAAGTGTGTGATAATGTGTGTCTATGTATATGCACATCATAGATTTTTTTGGGAATTTAATAAGTGACATTAGAACTTAAATTAGACAACTTGGACGCGCGGACTTACATTCCAGATTTGTTCGCACTAACGAAAACCACAGTAGAGATTAAAAGCTCTACTAGAAGTGACATTACCGACATTTCAAATTATCATCAAAGCAAGTATGTGTCGCGACTGAAACATACTTACATACATTTTCGACGTTACAATTTTGAAGCAAACTACAGTACTAAATCATTAAAATTACAAAACAGGCCTATACATTAGTTAATGACTACCAAATGTGCTTGGCTATGTATGGACATCGTCATACCTCGAGATTTATCTAAAGAAAACCTAAGAAACGTTTCAACAAGTTGCTCAGTATAGTGGTAAAACATGAGGAGAAAGTAAAAATAGACTACAGTCCAAAGCAAAATATTGTAACAGCTCAATAATTGTGTATTCACAGACACAGGTTTGAATGTCGTTCCATGCCCATATTTTACATAAAATAATTGAAATACATACATTTCATGGACAAAGCGAATTGGCGCTGACGCTGACGAATCTTAGATACAGAACCGAAATCAAATCACAGCATCAAATCACGTAACAGAACACACACATCTATTTTCATTACAAATCCTTTCCGAATGAACTCAAACCATTCACGAATCACAAAGAAACACAGCGGCGGCAACCTATCAATGCCTCACTCCGGCCGATAAATCATGCCATTGAAGGATATGCGGAGGCGCCTCGCCGTGACGCGCTCAGCGCTGATCCTGGCGCATTCCGCGCGACCCGCACCTCGGAGATTTGTCACGCCTTCACACCAAGGGTCTAATATGTCTCGCTTCCACCAGAACCGAATATTTGTAGTAACAAATACAATAACATCCAATATTCGGTTTCTTATTTGTATCCCTTGAATTTTCAATGATACAATTATTTTTTATGTCACAGAGGTAGCAAACGGGCATGCAGGTCATTTTGTGTTAAATGGTCACTGCCGCTTATAGATACCCTCCCCTAAACTCGCATAAGACTGATGACCCAAGTTTTTTTTTCTTTTTTTTATGTCATTGAGGTAGCAAACGGGCATGCAGGCCATCTGGTGTTAAATGGTAAAAAAAAGAATAACGATACTATGCCCTGAGGCTTAAATAGAACGACTCTGCGTGCTAAATGTGCCGCATATCTCCGCATAGCACATACGAGTATACTCGAATACAATACATATTAAAGTTTAAAAATAATAATTAACGATTCACACTCACAGCTCCACAATAGGATAGTAGTATATTGTGTCGTGGGTGACATAGACACTTGAACATTAACACGCAGACCAGTAACAAAAATCCAAACTAATGATTCAAATTTCTGCGCTACTGGGGATCGAACCCAAGACCCTTTACGTGGCGGACCGGCGTGTTGACCACTAAGCCATAGGGGTCGTGTGTGTGCACGTGTTCGCATCTACATACTTGGCGCATACACTTTGCGTTAACTCGATTTTGAAGAACTACCCGAATACTCCTTATTAGTCTACTATTATCTACATTTATATTTTGTTTTACAAAATTATGATTCATCATCACATAATATCATCTTAAGTCTTAATTTCATTCCATCACATAGGAAATCATTTAAAAAAATGTTC
>DWPZ01000018.1:0-11139 GCA_018252115.1 Milanion marciana | reverse complement strand
CTATCAATATATATCATGTACCAAAAATGCCTAAGGCCTATATTTGCTGCTGTCTGCTGCATTATTGTTTCAGCTGTATGTATAAAAGAGGTATGTTTTTGTTATGTTCTTGTGTTGTGTTGATGTTGTAAAGTTGTCGCTATCGCGCGTCGCGTTGTCGAGTTGCTAAAAATTGTCGATAATGAGAGTTACACTAAAAATTTACCCGTTACCCTCCTGACGTCGCTCAGTGAACAGTGTTGTGCCATATTCGTCCTATATTATTGTCAAAAACATTAGACAAAGTTAGTTATTATTGATAAGTGATATACCAAAGTAAAGGCTATTGTCTGCTCTTTCAACTACTGTAAACCATTAAAAGTGTTGTTAAGTTTTTTAAAAGTTGCTAGTAAAACGTTATTATCGAACGAGTGATAACTACCTACCGCCCCGATCAGCCGTTGCCAAGCATTAGGCCGTCGGCAAAGTTGCTCGCAACCTAATACTGATAAATTTACAACAAAATGGAAAGGTTCACCTGTGTCGGTTGCATGTCACTAATAACAAATAAGGAATTCATGACGTGTCAAGATTGCAAGCGTAAATATGACTTACCTTGTTCTAACCTGTCACCAAAACGTTTTGAAAAGTTAAGTCAAGACGTGAAACTGAAATGGAAATGCATTGAGTGTAAGAGCAATTTACCAAAACAAGACAACACTAATACGCCAGTTCGCGCAGTCATATGCTCAAAAAATGAAGATGAGTACGAAAACGGAGTTGAGAATCTGTCTGATGATTGCCATGTAACATATCGTAAAACCCGCCCTTTATCGCAAAACTACATTACTGAAGATAAATTTAGAGAAATCTGGCAATGTGAGATGAAGAAGGAAATGGAGACCGTGATTGAAGCTTCGATTAATAAAGCTATATCTTACAAACTTAGTGAAATAAACAATCAATGTTCGGGTTTTCAAGAAACGATAGCATTCATAAGTGCCCAATATGAAGATCTAAAAATGTTGTTAAATACCACCCTTTCAGAATTAAAGACGATCAAAGACGAAAACAAGTCCCTTAAGGAAAGTGTTGTGTTACTGAAAGACCGAATTAAAATCCTAGAAGACAACAGAATAAAACAGGAACAGTGGGTACGGCTGCAGAATGTTGAAATTGTTGGTGTCCCAGAAGAAAAAAGTGAAAATACTAGTGCAGTTGTAGAAAACATATTTCAACATATTGGTGTTAGTATTGACCCGCGCGAGATCGACTTTGCCCATCGCGTGCAGCCGCGGCGGGCGAGCAGCGCTGCGTGCGGGCGGCCTATCGTTGTTCGTCTGAGACAGCGGGTAGTAAAAGATCACATCATAAGTGCTGCGCGCAAATATCGTAATTTAAGTACGCGAGATTTAGGAATGAGAGGTGAAGCTAAGAAAGTATTTATTAACGAACATCTGACAAAAGAAAGTAAAATGTTGTTATCCTCTTGCAAAGGAAAGGCGAAAGAGTTAAACTATAAATATATTTGGACAAAAAACTGCCGAATATTTGTAAGAAAAAGCGAATCTTCGCCCCCGATTTCTATTATGTCACTGCAAGATTTACAAAAAATTGTTTAACTTTTCTTTTACGTTGTCCCATGTTGCTTGCTTATAATGGTATATTTAAAGATTGTTCTGTTTGCGGTATTGTTGTGATCGATTACGTAAATTTTGTAACACTGAAATATAACCTATTTATTATGATAAAATATAAACACACATTACCACTCAACACATATCTTAACTACATACGTTGCACTTTTATAATATTTTACACTTTTTTACAATTACATTCATATTACATGTTAAAATATTTAATCATACAACAATTAACAGCGACCTTCACCAAAGTTTGCAGTTCAAAAATTATTGTACCTTTATACATTGTACCGAAACAATATTTACATGTCCCGCTTATTTCTTCATTTTATATTATTTATAAAATAATGAAACTATTTATAAAGTATAGGTATACATTACACTATAATACCCGTTGTACAATTCAGTGTCTGAGACATACCTATTCGACATGGCTAGTACATTAAAAACATTAAAGCTATTCTATCAAAATACTCGGGGACTGCGAACAAAGACTAATGAGTTTTATAATAACTTGCTACTTCTGGATTCTGACATAATAATGATTACTGAAACGTGGCTACATGATGGAATTTTAGATGAAGAGTTATGTGATGGTAAGTATAATATATTTCGTAGGGACAGGGGATCGTTGGGAGGAGGGGTAATGATACTAAGTGCTTCATACCTACAAGCTCGACCTAGACCCGAATGGCAAAGTTTGAATTTAGAAACTATATGGGTAACTATTTCTGCGCAAACGCTCCGCTCAACAGGTGATATACATATCGGTGTTGTTTATATACCTCCTGACTCTGCTCTTCCATTTCGAATTCAGAGATATATAGATTCAATTTGTGAAATACGTTCTAAGCACCCCAGTGACCATTTCATAATTGCAGGCGATTTTAACTTGCCATGTATTGTTTGGAGTTCTGACGATCCAATTGTTTTAAAAAAGGGTTCAGTGGATGTTCAAAATACAGCACTCAATATGATTACACAGTTTTCGTATAATGGCTTAACGCAGTATAATAAATTATTAAATAAATGTAACAATACCTTAGATCTGATCTATTCAAATTCTCCAGTTGTCATAAATAAATCGGTATCGCCACTGGTAAAAGAAGACACGTATCATCCCTCTCTTACTATAACTGCTAGGGACCTTTTTATTCGGCCGCTTAAACCTCTACATCGTATTAGGTATAATTATAAACGGGCAGACTTTGATGGCATTAATGAGTTTTTGAACAAACAAAATTGGGAGTTTATAAACGACTGTAATAACAATGTTGAAAATGTGATTAATATCTTTTATTCAATACTTAATAAATGCATAACTAAGTATGTTCCCATGGTCAACTGTTCAAATGCTTATAGTTATCCAGTTTGGTACAATAAAGAGTTAATACGGTTAGTAAAAGAAAAAAATAAATACCATAGACATTGGAAACGTTTTCAAAATCCTATTTCTTACCTTCAATTTGCTGAGTTGCGAACAAAATTAAAAATAATGCAAAATAATTCTTATAAATCGTACATTGCTCATTCACAAGATAAAATAAAAAGTAATCCAAAATATTTCTGGTCTTACATAAAATCCAAAAAACAGAATAATAATAATTATCCACAAAAAATGATTTATAACGACACAGTATTAAATACCCAAGCTGAAATATGCAATGCATTTAACAAGTTCTTTGAAAGAAACTTTAATAAACCAGCTGACTCGTATGTTTTTGATCAATTTATTGATTACAGTAGTGTGAGTACTATTCAGGATATCAGAGTAGATAAGATATGTTTACTAAAACTCATTAAAAGTTTAGACATATCAAAGGGTGCTGGCAGTGACAACATCCCCCCACTGTTTTTTGTAAAGTGTGCTCATGTTTTATGTAGCCCCTTAGCATATATTTTTAATCGGTGTTTTCAAGATGGATATTTTCCCAGAATATGGAAGGAAGCTAATATCGTCCCTATACATAAAAAAGATTCCAAGTCAGCAATAGAGAACTACAGGCCTATCTCAATTCTCAATGTGCTGAGTAAATTATGCGAAAAAGTTGTTCATACTTATATATATCCGGTAATAGCTCTATCTATACCATCAGAACAACATGGATTTGTAAGAGGCCGTTCCACAATCACCAATTTAGGGGTCTTTACAGACTACGTTTCAAGCACTATGGATGAGGGTTCTCAAGTTGATGTAATATATGCAGACTTTGAGAAAGCATTTGACCGAGTGGATCATATAATATTACTACAGAAGTTATTTGAGCTGGGTATTCGTGGAAACCTTCTTAGATGGATCCAATCATACCTAAATAAACGTTCTCAGGTTGTAGTAATTGGAGGTGCTCGCTCAGACTTGGTTGAGGTCTCTTCTGGTGTGCCTCAAGGATCAATTCTAGGTCCGCTTTTGTACGCGTCTTATTTATACGACATAAATAATCACATAAGAAACTCAAAAGTACTAATGTTTGCTGATGACAGCAAAAATCTATATGAATACCTGAATGGGTTTAAGTGAAGATAATTTAGTAGTGGATAGATTTTTACTGTGAACCAAGCCATATCCACTCCTTCAAATGATTCTTTACAAGACTCACATTACCAAAAACAGTCTAATATAACACATTATGAATTGTCATATACTGATATAAGAAAATTCTCATCAAAAACGAGCTGCTTTTTGAACGCAAATCTCACCATAACTATGTCGACTCCAAATGCACTTCAAAGCGTTTCTTGGTGCGCAGAGCGCTGGGCCGGACACCGCGCGGGCCGCCGGGCGCGCGCGGGCTCTGAGTTTACGGACTTAACCTATCTTACATCTACAACTTGCCACAAAACTTGTGATTTTCAATATAAATGCTTTCTGAAGGCTGCTAATTTATGATAGTTTTTTGATATACAACCAAATTATTCATCATTTTTGAACATTTGATTGTGCAATTTCAAATACTGCAGTGTTGGTAATGATAAGTACATAACTTACGTTAAATGATTTTGTTACAATAAATCATGTACGCTATCCAGCAAAGAAGAGATCAGATATGCAATCAAATAGTTTTGTGGCAAAGCATAAAATTTTCCAACATGTGGCTGTAATAAAAAATATCTAAAAAAACAACACAGCCATGTCAAAAAATACGTACATACTTCTGCTTTCATTCACTTGCCCAGATTTTGACAAGAAATAATATACATATTTTGTTTTAAAGAACACTATTTTAGAATATAAACAAAACTAAACACTAGATGTCAACTGACGAAAATGTTTCCTATGAGAATTTTATGTACAGCAAGGTCATTTTAAAGAAAACCAGTTTTTGTAAAAGATTATTGTGGTGTGCTGATAGTTCATAATTAGATCAGAGGGGTGTTGGGGAGCATTATTACAGCCACAGTGCAAAAACTCATACTGATTGTTGCTTTTAACCAAAAACAGGTTTATAACACTTACAACTATGTAAAAAAGTGGTTTCCAAAGCCTGTTTCGTGTGAAAGTACACCAACATTTCCCATGTAACCCTTAATATTACACATTAAGACCCCTATAAATGAATTACATTTAAAATTCGTTGGCAGTTTCCAGTTTCAACAGGATATCCCGTTCTTTATCAAAATCAATACTTCAATGTCTTAAAAAGGTCTCAGCCAAAAACCAAACTAAGTATGGATAAAATGTAATCTCAGGAAACTACAACAGGAGTTGAAGCAAAAGTTATAAGTAATAAGTAAAATAATTATAACAGAGTGCTATTTGGCAATGTTAAAACAAATTACTATCAAATTAATAAAATTATTTTAAGTACAAAGTGCAGCAGATTGTTCTAATCATTATTAACAAAAATTTTGCAAGCAACGAGTTCATATCAATATTAAAAAACTTTAACTTTAAAGTCCATAACTACTGCCATGTTCATTTTAAGCGTCTAGATTTTTCATAGAAGTAGCTAATGGAAGACCATTAGAAAAAAGTGGACTTTAATGAAATAGTGTTCCACATTCTGCATTATCACATTCAATTAGTTTTGCAGTGTATACCATAATTAATTATGTTTATAGTAAAGTGAGAAAATTTAAACACCTACAATCACCACTTTGTGCTAGAACACTCCCACAATATGTGTATAGAAATATCTGAATATAAAAATATATAAGTTACCCTGTATATTCACACGAAACAAGCTTATGAGTAAATATCACACAATTCTACCCAAATAGTCCAAATAAGGTGTCTTTGACCTAACCTCGGCAATTAAGTACTGAAAATGAGGGTCGGTAACTAAAGGTTAAGTGAGCTTTCAAACATATAACAGCATTTAACACATTTGCATTAGAAACCATAGACACGTATTTAAACATACAAACCATAACCAAACGATGATTGTGTCAACCATTACCCCTTTAAATTAATTCATCATTGTCCCCATATATTGTTCCTTAATATTTGATCCTCACTTGGCGCCTCCCACCTCCCACGGAATGTTTGTATCTATTGCCATCAGTATTCATAATTGGTCGGCTACCTAGCAAACGCTATCCGTCCCAAGCCATGTAAGCGATCGAGTTACGAAGCGGGGCTTTATTCAATTTTACATACAATATACTGTGGGCGGTACATATACTAGTACAGTAACGCTGCTTTGTTTGTTGGTTGATTTTTTTTATATAATTTTACTTTTTAAAAGATGAAAATGACACTTTGATTTAAGAAATGGCATAGAAATTATTTGTATGAGATTTAAGGGACTTAGGTGTCAGAACCTAATTAATATTAAAAGTAATAATACAAAATCTAATGCAACACCGTAGTTTTAATTAATTACGCCACAAATTAATATGTAGTTCATGGGCGGCAATGACCATTTAAAACCATGCCCGTTTGTTATTTTAGTTGTAGCGAAAAATTATATAACATTGGATAACATTTGCAAAATGCCGTGATGTTAGTTTTAGTCTACCAAAGTTTTTGAGCGTCTGCTCAAACTTGACGAGCGACGTTGTGGACTATAATAGGGAATAAACCAATATACCTAATGAGTTCAATAACTTCGTATTTATCGCAATAAAAATGAGGTTTTTCTTAGTATAACTTTCTCAATGTTAAGCGATTAGCATATTAAGTATAAATAATATAAATAACAGCTGACAAAAGTTTCACTGTTTGCAAACACTTTTTAAAATCCATGCACCCACCCTGTATATTCGTAAAAAGTTGTTTTAAGAAAATTGCAAAACCTGAATGTAAACCACCGTCAAATCCATTTCGGTCAACAGTCTTTGGGGAGCAGTTGTTAAGGCGGGTGTCCTTTTTATTTTTCATTTCAGTTCACTCTGCGCTATCCAGCTCCCTCTCTACTGTTTTTGCTTAGTCCCTCAGATGTTTATATTTCGTACGTGTTTTCTTATTGTATAAATGAAATACAACGAAACATTCATTTATTTGCTCTCTATTACTAGTCTTTAAGGTTTCTGGTGGTAGCGCTCGTGGCCGCGTGGAATGTTACAAACGTAACAGATCACGCAAGTTAAGCAACGCCGGCCCCGGTCGGTAGTTGGATAGGTGACCGCAATTATAATTTTTAGCACGTCCATGCTTCGGAGGACACATTAAGCAGTCAGACTCTCTTGTTATCGTTAGATCTCTGTCGTAGTTAGTATCAGAGGCCTTCGCGTGGCCTATAAACTCCGACCACTAACCCTCTAATGCTCTAGGCTTCCTCGAGGAGAGACCTGTAGTGGCCGATGTGGGTTGTAGTGCCAATCTTAGTTACGAGCTGGTAGCTAGAAGACAGAGCTAAACCTTTTTTTTATATATAAAATAGCAAAGACAAATAGATAGATATATATGGCGAATATATGTTCAGTTCATTATTCCCAGTATATGTCTTCCATTTATTGGCTACTGTTCGCCAAGGCGGTGTTGAAATTCTATACCGCCGGCAGTCAATTGAGAGGTATAAATGCTGTTCACAGGTATGCGTCAACGCACCTTCCTACAGTCTCGCGTAGGACACCAGTCCTATGTGGGTATGGGGGAGGGTGTCTATAGGCGGCAGTGACAATTTAACACCAGATGGCCTGCATGTCCGTTTGCTACCTTTTGTCATAAGATATAGTCTCGTTTAGTTTAAACTGAAGCACTAAAAATGTAATAATATAACTTGGGACTCTAACTTTGGCTTAGAGTTTTGTGTATACGGAAACTACTAAACGTATAATCTGATTTTCCAGTTAGATGCGTTTGTAGCAAAATTGCCTTGATATCGACGGTTATGCAAAAGCCTTTGACACAACCAGGCACTCGATCTTAGTGGGGAAACTTGAGATACTAGATATTCATAGTGATCTGTTACGTTGGGTGACGACTTATCTTAGACTGAAACCGCCGTCAAGTTGTTGCAGTTCAGGGACTTTGCTCAACATTTCATCCTGTAACATCAGGCTTCCCACAAGGTTCTAAACTAGCTCCCTTTTATTCAAATGATTAGTCATTTGTTTATCACGTAAGAGCTATTTTTAAGAACTTAAATATTCTGTTATCATCTGCATCGATGTCTGGATGGAATGGATATCTATAACAGGCTATGTGGGTTTACAGAACGACCATAACAGATTTATTCATTAATGTAGTAATAATAATTGATTGACTTTTAATATGACTAAATGTAACGCTAACGTAGTTTTTTTCAAAAGGCCGAAATATATTATTAAATAAATATTAAAGGTGGTAGAGTCTGTCCCAGGCTCGCCCGCGTAGTTGCCACTCTGCACCTATTTCTGCCGTGAAGCAGGAGCTATGTGCGTTTCGGTTTGAATGGTATAGTTTGCGGTTCACGGGACAAAGAGGCATTCGATCTTAAGCCTCAGGGATAGCATCGCAACCTCCTACAGTCTCGTGTGAGACACCAGACCTATGCGAGTTCGGGGAGGGTGTATGTAGGCGGCAGTGACCATTCAACACCAGATGGCCTGCATGCCCGTTTACTTTGTCATAAAAAAAATAAAACAACCAACATAGATATCAGCCCTGTGTTGATTATCGGTCCTGCGCTACGATAGAATTCTAATTAAAACTTCTCTATCTACTTTTTTGAAAGACACCTATTGCAGAGAACTGAAGGTAGTAAAGCCAAGGTAGTGAAATCTGTCCTGCTAAAGCATCAACGTTGTAAATATTCCTACCGTAAATTATCGGTTCATCTGTACTGTTTTGTTCCGTAAGTCCTTTAATTATAAACGAACTTATTGTTTTCTGTAAGCAAATCCTATACTTTGCTTCTAGCATCTGTAACCTCGCACGCTGTTGATTGACCTTTATACATGTAAGTGTGAGCTAAGGCGGCTTTAAATTCCTGTAAGGTTGGCAACGCATAGGTCTTCTGATGTTACTAATGTCCATATGCGGCAGTAACCACTTACCATTAGGTGGCCCACCTGCCTGTTTCTCAGTCTCTGACATTAAAAAAAATAAGTAGCGAATAGTATCACTGAACTTAATTAGTATTTGTCTTGCCAGCTTTAGTAACAAGACGTATAGGTATAATGTTTTCGCATGCCACGGTGTAATTATATGTAGTAATACAAAAAATATATAGATGCCGCTGACCGCAATTGATGCGAAACCCTTTTTTAAACATAACAATTATATGCGATGCTGCTAATGAGACCTAAGTTGCATTCTTCATGTGGCAACTTACGGTGGCCTATCATTAGACTATTCAACAATTCGACGACTTAATTTAATGGGGGTTAAAGTATTATATAGTTAAAGATAGGAATATTTGTATAATTTCAAAGAATAGTTTAATAAAAATAATAATTTTGGAGATTATTGATATAGAGATTCTTTTTCTTTGAAGTTTTTAAAAAAAAATTACAAGACCAATGTTTTTATTAAACTATAAAAACTTATTATTAAATGATAAATATATGATTGATTGTTTTTTTTATATACGTTATGTTACTGTCTTTGAATGTATCCATGGCACCCACGACACAGGATACGACTATCCTACTGTGGGGCTGTGAGTGTGAATCGTTTATTATTATTATTTATTTACTAATTTTTCCATGTGCTGGAAAATTTGGGAGGAGTTCCTACAGTCACAGGGGCTGTTAGGGTTTTTTAAATTTCAATGTCCCCGGATGTCTGCGGATACCGACAGATAGAGTTACAGGTCAAGGCCTCGCACGTTAAGGAGTTCTCAAGGTCAGGCTTGCCGGCTGGTCGAGGCGCAAATTTGGGTTCACTCTTGGTCTGATACCTCCACCGAGGTTGGAATTAACGGAATACATAAGCTTCCCAACCCACTTCGAAAAGGCAGCCATAAAGGAATTCTGAAAAACTGCTGCTCCAGCTTTATAGGGGCTTAGTTGGCAGCGAAGCGCCTCCATCCCTCACATCTTGAATCACCGTACATAGATGGCACTACAGGAATCAGATTCACTGTGTAGTGGTATTAACACACTGACATAGCTCCGGCAGTCCAGTAATAGTTTTCGTGCTGATAAAAATAACTCTCAACTACACAAATCTACACTAAATATATTGGAAATCCTTTTAAATGCTTTTAAAGGAACAGAAATTTTATTTTCGGAATAATTTATTTTAACAAAATATATGTAGGTATGTAATAACATTTTTTCATCAAACCCCGATGTAATCGACGAGAATTCTGTGAAATGAAAAAGTAATCACACATTCCGCGTGTATCCCGTTTGGCAATCTGTACGCGTACCTTGACTTTTACTAACCATAAGAATTTTGATGGCCTACTTTGTGATTGCTGGAAGAGAATTGGCTTATGGTCTTTCTCTTAATAACAACTAAGTTTATAAAACGAGTTACTGATATCAGGCTAAGTAGAGTTTGGCATATCAAAAGTTTTTTATAATTATCAACAAGTCTCCTAATAATAATCTTCAATAATTTAGGACAAAAATTTAAGGGCACTGTAACTTGGAGCTAACCAAAATTTATTCGTGAGCTACGCCGGTATAATCTATACTTTGTCTACCTATTGTCTTCGTCCTTTGTATTTCTTACTTGTTGTAATAATTCTTAATCTCTTTACGTATCAGAAAATTTATGACAAATATTCATTTTACCTATTACATAGTCCAATTTGAACAATTTTGATATTTTTTCCTGTGGTTCTGTCTGCTTTTTTATGTCAGGGACTGACAAAATGCCTTTGTGAACTTACTTACTTAATATCTAAATCCATTTGTATCATTCAATCATTAACCTTGACAACAACAACCTCATTCAGGACCGATGTCTTGTTCGAGGCCGCACGAAGTTGCTTTGATATCTAAGGCCTAAATTGGAATGTCTCTTGGTGTCTCATCGGTGGATGACACTTGACTAAGAGACTCAGGACGGGCATTCTCATACAAACATGAAGGGTGTAATAAAGCTTTGCACCAAAGCAACAAAACCGACTATATGCTGCTTTACGGGAGAAATATGTGTAGTTGTGGTGAACACATCTCAATCCCAGTCATTCCAATATTA
>DWPZ01000017.1:0-11234 GCA_018252115.1 Milanion marciana | reverse complement strand
TCCCGAAAATAGACGTGAGGTAAGCCGGTTTAATAGTAATCATGTGTATAGACACTAACGAATCGTTCAGTGATAAACTAAAATGATGAGTATGTTCCTGCGGTGTGTATGATTATGTATTGAAGTGCCGTTGACATGTATGTGTTATGGAGCAATAATTAAAATATGTAATAAGTTGCTTCATATTATGTATAAATACGAATGTTAAGACAGTGTACATTTCGTAAGGAAATTATTAACAGGTGAAAATAAAATATATTTTTATTTATTTATTTACATATATAGTGCCACAAACTTATCAGACCCGGTTCTGGTGGCGCCATTGTCTTATAAGATGGGTCAGAATATCAAATACACATACATGTACTGAAACATGTAATACAATGATATTTCAAAATGGCGTCATTAGTTCCAGATTCGGCCACCGGGCTAGAAGTTTGTGGCACTGTAGAACAGACGATTTGTTACGTTAAAGTGTCAAATGATGTCATTTTATCAAAAAGTAACCTACATAAATAAATGCATGTGGTGCATCGGTGATTCTTACATGAATCAACATTAACGGGTTTTTACAGCATATAATTTTATTTGTATTGCTCCAATCTGAATAGTGATCATACCATTCCCTATAATACCTCCCCCTACTTTCCTCCCTCCTACAAAATGACGCTTTCGACATCTTCCAAATTATTTAAAGGATTTTAAACTATGGACTTGAAACTATTGAAAAGAGGTGTGTAATGTACAAACATAGAGAGAAACACGACGAATGAAATACTGGCAGTAGGTGTTTTGTAATTTTTTTTTACTAATTATTTCTCTTCTTAACTGACAATAGCTATGTGATTGTTGTACTTGTCAATATTAATAGTATCAATTGATGTTTTGAGTCTGGTGATAGGGATGGTGATTGATATTTAATTGACATTGAGATACTTTCGATTAACTGTCAAAATAGTAAATTTTAAACATCGTATTTTAGTGTCGCACATCGTATTTTTCGATGCTAAAGTATGCCGCGACGATTATTGACAGTCGATTGACTGATTTATTCTAATTAAATTAAAGTTGTATTTTGTACTGCGCAACAGTTTTAGATATCATTTATTTATGTGTTTATACGTTATTGTAAACTATTATAGATTTTACAATTGATTGATTTTACAATACCTCATATTGCACACTCTGCCAGTCAACCCTTGTCATTGTTGGTTATAAAAAATAATTGTATGCTGTCATCATCCCTATTACTTTGCGCAAGTGTTTCACAAACACTTACATTTTTAAATTGTTATCAAAATAAATCGGTCGCCTTAAATTCGTGTCAGTATTATTACTTTCTTAAGAAAACATAATAATGAATGATTCCATTATCATTTTTTATGTATTGTTCATTATCACGAATGATGTTTTATACGACTATCTTTACAGAGGTTCACAAAGCTTCGTTGATGAAATGAAATGATTCCACTGTCAACTTTGGTATTGTTAATTATCATTGAATGACGTTTCATACGTGGCTATCTTCACAGTGGTTTACAAACCTCATTCATGCATTCACGTTTCGAATTCGTTCGCTGACATGTTGACGTTTGAACATAACATTTTTTTATGTATTATGTATCGTAAATTGACCCCAATCTTGCGTAGCGTCTATCCAGTTATATTTAAGACTACATTTAAATTGAAACCAAATAATGAATGGTCTCTTAGCCTCAATAAAGTATATTTATTAGGTACGTATTTAGGGTTGTATTTTAAGATTTTTTTGTCAATGCAACATAATTGTGAAGCATTGTGCATATGCAGATTAAAATATATGAAATTTTAGAGTAAGAGTTAAACTGCATTGTTTAGGTATAAGGTTTTATTTATTGAATTCACTATTTATTGATTTAATATAATCGGTCTATTCTACGTGCTGTCTCAATTATATTATAGAAATATCATTAGTTACATTAAAGTAGGCCTCAATGTGGCATTAGTACCGTCCTGTCAAGAAAAACGTCCCCCTGTTTACTTATCGGGGCACCGCCCCTAGAGATTTGCCGCCCCGGGCACTTGCCCTAAGCTTGTAAGTGTATCATCCGACATCCACAAGGACAGAGGTTGACCACCCAATATAAGGAAACTAAATATGTACATGCACAATAATGTAGATGGAAAAAGTCGTTTAAAATAGTACTTCTGTAGATTAATGTTTCTGTTTATTTTAATATTGAGTTCAGTTTTAATTTTTTTTATGACATAGAGCTAGAAAACAGGCATGCATACCATCTTGTGTTAAATGGCCACTGCCGCCCATAGACACCTTCCCCCAAACTTCGCATGTAACTGGTGTCCTACGCGAGGCTGTAGGAGGGTGCGTTGCTACCCGTGAGGCTTAAGATGGAATGCCTCTTTGTCCCATCAACCGCAGATTCCACCCTTCAAACTGCGGTAACTACCCGGGCGAGCCTGGGACAGACTACAACCTTTAAATAAAATAAATAAAAAATAATATGATTACACTATTTTAAAATTCACCTGCATTATGAATATTTAGGTGCATACGTGCTACAGTCATCCAATTTTATTCATTTTAATGTTTATGTCGACTGTTTGTTACAACTTACCTAATTTTAGTTAGTCAATATCTACCATCCGTGATATTTAGATGGTAAAATTGTATTTTAGTTCGGGGTGTTTTTTTATGTTACTGTATTAACATTTGGCTATGTTTGATCTTGATATACAGACAAGATTACCTATGAGGGAGGAACTGTATGACTTATAATAGCAAAACACTATGTTTACCTTATGGTTGAGTCAGTCTCTTACGCTTACAGTCTATTACGCTTGATTAAAAATAGACGGACGGTTTTAGGTACGTATATACGTACGTACGTACATTAATGCGTATATACGTACGTATAAATCTCATTTTATTTGTTACCCACTATGTTAACGTGTAAAAATATTGCTATGATTTCAATAGTCTTATTTTAAAGTCAATTTCAAACAAAATTAAAAGGCAATTTAGATTTATATTCAAATTCATACACGTATTATTTGAAATTGTTGAACAAAATTGTAAAAGCGAGGTTACAGTCAATGAAGCTGAAGATTTTCAGCATTATATTTTGATTAGTGAGATGCTGTTATATTAATGCAATTGCCATTCTAGCTTCCCCTAAAACCTGCCTTATCCCATTCTTCTGGTACATTTTTCTGTATAACTAAACTGCTGTACCACTATGAAAATAAAAATAAGGTAAAGTAATTTATGTGGTGTAATTATAAATATATTAATATATTCGTTCCATACATATTTTAATAGCAATTACTTATAATCACACATAATCGCATATTGTAAATCAGATCACAGAATAAATATGACAATTTAAAGCTACAAATTTAAACTTAGTTTAAAATTAAATTTACCCCTCGTCACTAAAAGACCACTACTCAAGCGACGGTAACATCAAAGCTCGTTAAGTATTTGAAACTTAACTATTTAGTAATAATATTAATTCCCCTACAAGTGCACAGCAACCATATTTGACCACTGTATATGTACAGTAATATATGAAATTTAATTTTTCATAAAAAATAGAAATTTTGTATTTTCATACTTGCCCATATTATAAATAGTATTTGTGTGTATGAAAGCAAGCTGAACGTGTACTAACAGCATACTTTAAAATACATTTAATGTTGTACATTTGATATGTAAAGAGTATTTGAATAGATGCAGCACAGTCGCAATTCTTTACTTGTTACAAAATGTATTATAGTTATAAGATTATTTATAATTATTTAAAACAAAGTTATTGCGATAATTGAGAAGTGCTGTCGGAAAGAATCATGGCAGAACTTGTGTTTTTTTTTTAATAAAAACGAGATAATACAAATATGTGTACAAAACACGCCATGATTCTTTATGAACTGTATTTAATTTAAACCAATTTCTTTAGTTCCAATTGTTTCTTCCATAGATTATATTAATGGCGCCAAAAAACCAATATTATTGAGATGAAATTTAGGAAAGTTCAAAGTGTTTAATCACTTTGAACTTGCTTGATTTACTGATACAAATGTATTATTAGATTATGCTTATATGTATAATGAACTATTTAAACTGCATTATGGTTTTCGTTTATATTTGTCCACTATTCTGTTCGTTGATGACAATGTACCTACAGCGCTTTCTTACCTGTGATTATGCTAGTGAATGTACTCGAAATATTTGCGTACGTTCAAAAATATTCGTTGTGACGACAGTTTTTATTGTAGTTCAAATGGTATATATAATCACTGCCATTTGCTATGTGATTTAATACAGCTACTAAGTATCACTGCCATCTCGTGATCGTTCGCCGAACTAGGCTACTTTACTTTAACATGAACAGCGCCCTCTCTTGGCGTTCTTAAAATAAAAGTTGTGGTTGTCTTTTTGTAGATGGCTCTACTGTTCAAATATTCAAAATGTGTTAAAATCAGTAAAGTATTTTGTGTTAACTAACGGTCTTGGGACTTATTTGGTTTGTTGGACGTACGCAAGTACAATTGTGTTCTTGTATCACTCTATATTGTTTATTCTAGAAAATTATGTACAACCCTATGGAATTGTATTACGGAATATTATAATTATTTTTCTGTATTCCGACTTTTTTTGAAGACATACTATTTGTCATATTTAATTCTTTAACAGTTTATGTATACACAACAATATATTATGAAGGTATATATTTTAATCTTTAGCACAAGGTAATGCTTATATTATTTTATTGTTTAGAAAATACTTTACGCTTTTGGGTACTTGCAGGAATAGGGACAAAAATAGGGTAATTTAAGAAGACACAACGTTATCTATGTATTTAAAATTTAATTTTCGTTACTTATATACAAATTACAACATTCACTATTATAATAGGTATTAGTTCGTCCTATATTTACATATGTAATAGTACACTTTAGAAGCGTAATTTAATTTATTCAAGTCAATTAATTACACGAGGAAACTTTTGGAATAGTGAGTACTCACGAACGATAATAACTAACAACTTTAATTCGACGGGGATAGAACCAGACAACCGGCTGTAACTGGACGCGGCCGGACGTAGCCGGACGTAGCCGGACACCGCCGAACTTATCGGAACTACGCCGGACGCAGCCAGACAGCCCTTACAGACTCCGGAATATAAAAATGGAATTGTACACTAGAAAAGTTTTACGTCGATAAATTGCCTGAATTTATATTCATTTGTCGGCATTCACACTACTCCGGCCTTCGATCCCCGTTTCACATTGTACTTACTAATTCTAAAAATCGTATAATTCACAGGGAAAGCAACGAGAACAATAAAAGTAGAAAACTTAAATGATAACAAAATAAATACTTTTTTGTTAGTTTAGGATTGTCCAATTTACCGATTCACATTAACGTAATATAATTTGCATTTATTTAAATTGAATGCATTCATACAACGACACCGAAAAGCTGCGATTAAGATTATTATTTACATGTTACAGTAAGGTCAGTGTTGCCAGGTTAATTAGTATTCTACCAAAGGGAATATAAATACCTTTGTATATCTATTACCACGTTATAAATGTCTATGCGTTATTTTCAACGTAATTTTCTTATCAAGATTTTAATATTAGAGATCGGAAACTCTATGTTATAATTTTGATATGTACACTATGTTAAGTGATGCTTCGTCTGCTACGCTCCGTACGTTCACCGTTATTGGTTCTGAGCATGAGTATTTCCGCCGACAGATAAGTTAGACTTTAATGACTAGGACATAAAATTCAATTTGCTTCTTGAGAAAGAAACATGTCGCTTGCTTTTTATCACCGGCGGTGCGTTATTGATCTCTACGTACGACACGTTGCTTCGAGAACACACAACGTTATATAAATTGCCGATCTTTTTGTTTGTAAATACTTATTTATAGCAGAAATTACAACCTGTTTGCACTGATTGCTGCTCGATCTTATTGATCTTTAATTTTGAAGATTTTCTTACGCTAGTAACAAACTGTTTAATAATCATAAATAAAAGTAGTTTAAGTATATTAATTTAAAACGATATTCCTGTCTTATACCTATGTGACCATACAAGGTAAATCACATAAGGTCGTCCGCGTCTTAGGAATGGATTGCTCTTATTCGCTTATGTCGCAGGCCCAACTATTTCTAAGAGTAACTAAAATAAGCGTAGGTTGCACTTAATATTCATTTTCGTGGGTAATAGATCATTATCATTATTAAATAGAGTCACTTATTACATTTAATACACTTTATCAAATATAGATCATGAATTACATTAACGCGAATCGGTATAACACGTTTTTACGACGCTAACAGACCAGCTGACTTAAATGAGAGCAGCAGTGTCTAGTGGACAGTTATAAAGCTGGGACACAACGCATGTGTAGTACTAGTGAGAGTGGACAATAGTCAAGCCCTATCTTTAAATGTACCTTATCAAATATACTGTCAACAACATCGATTAATAAAATACCAAGAATACTTATTCGATTATCAATTTATATTAAAATATCGATTGACCTCTATTTTCTACTAAAAGTGGACGAAAACTTTAAAAGTAAGTTATTATTAAGCGTTGGTGTGTTTCAACGACAAAATGGCTGACGATGACACAACATGGCCGCCAACGACCTGATTTGATACTACAATACAGATACTACAATAATAAAACTTTATGGTGATGTAGATTTACATATTTTATTAACAAGATCTCTATATATATGGTCTATCACCCAGCCGTTTCTTATACTATGCGAGTGAATGAGACCGTATCTGTTGTCCTGCTCTCATTTTAGCCTGTGTCAAAGTTGACAACTCCGAGAATAACGATCACGATTTGATCGTTAGTCGAATAAATGGAAACAACTGTACTTTTCAGCGTACAAGGCATTCATTACATGGTAATATTAGTCCTGGTATCGTTGCAATTGGGTTTACATCAGAGTAAAGGCTTCGAAACGGTTGGTTAAGTCTACTTTATGTCATATCAACTCACTCGGAATTGTCGACTCGAGACTGTCTGCCTATAAATAATACGGGCACATACGTTTCTTGAATTTGAAATAAACCGCCGCAAAACCGATATTCACCTTGTAAGCGTTTTTGTTTTAGTCTCGATAACATTTGCAATTGTGACCACACCGATTGTTTTACGTCTATAAAATCTGAATAAACAACATATACTTAATAGCGTTAAGAGTTTTATGTACAGTAACTATCAATAAATTATATTGTAATGTACATAAATAAAACTATAACGAGTAACAGAAACCTTTTAAGACCGAAAAGGACAGTCAAGGACGCAGCGAAGGGTCGGTTTGAATTTCAAATTCAATCACTAGGTGCGGTCAAACATAAATAAGATAAATGCACCGTACCACTTAACTTGTCTAACTACGATATACACAGTCCAACTGGATTGCACTCATTTGTAACTAGAAATGCGCGTACATGGTCGCACCATAGACAATATCACAACTAAACAATTAATGATCTACACACTTTATTCCGTCAGGTTTATTCACTTTATGTATCATTAATATACGATGTTCAGTAGACTAATAATAATGCTGATCTTGAGTGTAAACGAAAAACATGTGCCGATACGTTACGCACACTTGCAAAATAGTAATTTTATAGCGTTTTGCACCTCACTGTCACATTGACATACCGATTAACTTAGCCTATAAAGGCTGGGGCTGCAAGATATTTCGTACATCGAATGTGGTTAACGTAATTCTAATCATTATTTCATGTTTCACACCTAATAAGAGCGTCTGCAATTAAAAAAACCTTACGTAATTCTGTGAATTTAGTAATTCAAAACCTCGCTTTTGTCTTTAACTAACACAATAGTCGTTTTAATTACCGAATTCAAATTAATGATAGAGATTCCGGCATCAATTTCAATTAAATATAGGTACTTACTAGTTACAAAGGCCTGGAGAAGATTCAATAGAATAGAGATTCCACTATTGTGAATACAATAACAACTCTTATTGGAATGTACTTTTAAGCGATGGTATTGTTTCCATAACGAGAAGTACATAGCAATTAGCCGTTTGATGGAGAATAAACGGGCATTGTTTACTTAATATAGGAATAAATGCAGAAGAAAATTGAACGTTTAAAACTATAGTTGTGAGAACATCTTCTATTCCGTTTTCAAAAACAGTTTATTACAATTGTTTTTTTTGGGGTAAAAATGACAGGTGTCAATTTGTACACACCTTTTTCTTGTATCGCTTTTTTAACGCAGATCTGAAGGCGTAAGTTACTATTTGAAATAAATATGTTTTACCACTAAAATCTCAGGAATGTTCTGTTGGCTTTCATGTTATTTATAATGTAGATTGTAGACGCTCTTAAAGTGAATTAATATGAATTAGCAATTCTGTTACAGTGGTTGGATGCAGGCGATGTGAACTTATCTATAGAGCTATTGTTACAATAATACAATTATGTAATTATGCTATTTAATGCAACGTACTGCAAGATTGTTCAAAACGACATTATACTAAAAACAATCTGATAAAAATCTGTCGCCCGATACCTGTAAGATACGATTAGTTTATTAAACCGGTGGGTACCTAAATCAATACAAGAAATTCAAGATTGTCTTTGTAACCAATACGTTGTTAATTTCATGCGATTGTGCGATTTTATTTTTCGATACGACAATTTTGGAATAATATAAATTTTAAAAGCTACGTTGTTATTCATTCATGTGTGCTTTTCAATTTGGGTCATGTCGTTTTGGTGCGCCAATGGCTGCGCTGTCGTTTTTCATTAAAAATGTTTTTTTCTTGTGTCAACATTGGCAAAGATATTAAAATATCGTTAGTTTTTTAAAGCTTACATTGGTATAATGTTTAAAATGCTGTTTTGGAGCCTCCATATGGTGCAGTATGTCACAGATAATAAAACTACTTCTTTGACAAGTACTTTGTCAACATATATGAGACTTATAAAGAGGAATTTATATGTTTAAGTATTCAAGTAAAATGTTTCTTTGCATTATAATCTAGAGACAAGTTCACAGGCGATACAACTGGTCGGTGTCCGCGTGGGAGTCTTAGCGAAGTAACGATAGGGGGACCTAACAACTTTGGACGGATGATTTCGTTTACCGATGCCATGGGGTTTGTGTTTGTTGATTGAATATAAACCGTACTACCTTTTTTAATTAAGTTCGTTTTCTTTTGTACGCAATCAACTAAATTTGATTTGCTTATGCCTTTTTTAGTCCAAAGTTGGTTGCGGTTTCATTTTAAGACATTGATTTTATAAGTGGGAAACATTTTTCGGATATTAAAGTGACTATATATAAGTTACTCTGACGGTGGCTTGAGACTTGAAATTAAACTTTGTACCATTCACAAATGATGTCAATAAAAAAGCGGATTTGAAACTGCAGATATTAGTAAAAATATTTTTAGGTTTCAAATAATATTTTATACTTGCTAATAACTTTTTGTCTTTCCATTAGTTGCTCTGTCTACTAGGTAGAAAGATATCTTTTGAAAAAATTACTTTGTGTAAATCAGTTTTTACTTATTTGCGAATGCATTAATACAAAGACATTGTAATACTCAGTGTCTGCTTGGAACATGTTAATGATTTAAAGTCCAAGGCCCTCTTGTAAAGCAACTACGAACAAATATGACAGTCGTTTTTGGCGGTTCATGACAAATCTGACAGCAGATTTTGGCGGGTAAGGTACATAAAAGGTCCAGGTTACATTTGTTTTTTTTTAATATAGTTGGTTATTACTAGTAATAATATAGGTAGGTAAAGAAGTAATTTTCTCGGTATTTTAAGTAACGCAGTAGTACTGCTGATATTATTAACAAGAATATAATCATATAAAATCAATAAATAGCTTGTGATATCTATTTATCTACTTAATGAAGACATAAGAACAATTTAAACGTAAATTAATATTATTTTAAATAGAAACGTAATACAAATGCCGGTATAAAACATATTCATGATGATTGCAATTTATAACACAAAGACAATAATACAACAATAACTTAAAAGAAATAGATAATACAAATATAAATAAATTAGCCAATTTTAACAACATTATAATAGGTACTAAATAGTGCCAACATTACAATCTGAAGTCCTCGTTTTAGCAACACATCACGTTACAATCTGCCAACATTGCAACCCCACTTAGTTCACGCACATAACATAGTAAATTCTCCATTTCGATCCTAAACACAGTGGCTCCAATCCTTACAAACCAATTAGCAATATAATTATATTTATCTATATTTTTACCATTTATCTATCCACAGAATTAAAACCGAAATTGTACAAAAAATTAAGAACATTTTCGACATTTTTTTAAATATCATTCTCGATATATTTTAGGTATTTATTAAAATTTAGGTAGAAAAAAAAGTACCAATTAAAATCAATGCTCATTTACTTTGGAATTATGTAAATTAATTTCGAAAAACTATAATTTTAAAGATTTAAATAAATCTTTAATAGATGACATAATAAAATAATGTCAGATTTATCGTAAGTACTGCGTTCGGAATATTTTATCAATCAGTACTGGGGAGAATATTGCCATCAGTTTGTCGGCGGAGCCCCCATGTGGCAGTCAGTCAAGCTATCGCTGGGTCGGTCAGTGGTGCGCGGGCGGCCCGCGCGGCGCTGGTCAGTCGCCCGTCGCCGTGACCGTCGTCCAACTCCACGGGCTGGTGTAGTTCTTCGCGCTGTGAACAAGGAGAAAATAATGTTATTTATAACTAGCTATGTCCGTGACTTCGTCCGCGTGGGAAAAAAAATCATATTATATATCAAATAAAAAAAGGGAATAGTCTTCATCGATAAATTAGCTATCTAATACTGAAAGATTTTTTTAAATCGGACTAATATTTCCTGAGATTAGCGCGTTCAAACAATCAAACAAATTCTTCAGCTTTATGTTATTAGTATGGATGAATAATAGATATAATAATAATTAATAATCGCGATACAGATTGCTTACAGATTAACTGTATACAATTTTTGTTTTATGACATGGAGGTAGCAACACGATATGACATGCAGGCCATCTGGTGTTCAGTGGTGTCCCACGCGAGACTGTAGCAGCGTGCGGTGCTTTAAATACGGTAAGATATACTCAAAAGTAAGATACTATCAATAAGTTGATATTGTTTAATTGTTGTACTAGA
>DWPZ01000016.1:0-11256 GCA_018252115.1 Milanion marciana | reverse complement strand
GGTTTCTGGGCATTTGTGTGGTAACAGGGAACCCTGCCGCGGGGCTGTGAGTGTGGAGCGTTTATTTATTTATATAGCTTAATGTTTTCCAAGTGACTAACAACTTAAAAGTCGATTAAATGATTGCAACTACATAAGAAAATAAATTGTCAGCTATGAAATGTTATCGCGATTATTAAATTAAATAAGATTCAAAACTAACGCTGTTATAAAAACTGAAAACTATCAACTACGTTTATGTAGCAAATCAATCAACTATACAAGTCGTTTGAAACATTCGGCGAGGAGCTACAAATAATGGCTTGGTGACTAATAATGTTAGAAGGTATCAACAATAAATATATAATGACTATTACGTTCATTACATTTTACACATTTGCATCGAAATGATAATAAATTAAAAAATAAATAAACGATTCACACTCGCAGCCCCACAGTAGGATAGTAGTATCCTGTGTCGTGGGTGCATTGGACACACACACAGACAATAACACACCCCGACCAGTAACAAAAACCCAAACTCATCGTTCAAACTTCTGCTCTGCTGAGGATCGAACCCAGGACCCTTCAAGTGGCGGACCGGCGTGTGGACAACTGCGCCACAGGGGTCGTCAAATAATCAAATAGGGATAATGAAAAATATTTACAACAGTTGACTAGATATCATTTGACAGAATGATTGTAAAGCAGATTATTATAATGATAGATACAATACGAGTAGAATAGGTCAGGTTTGGCTAGGCGAACGATGCACGAGCGAGCGAAGCGCCAGAACCAGGCCGCTTGTGCTTCCCCGCACGGGACACGGGACACGGGGCACGGCACACAGGACACTTCAAATTTTAAATAGAATCTGATATGTATTATTTATTCATCATCAAGTATCCGCTTAGATACTAATTCTGTTTCCAAAAGATAAACTTGACGCTAGTTTAAATTAAACGGGACTTTTAACTGATATATTAATATACTGTATTTTACTTATCACGATATTCCTTAATAGCTGCCAACCTATTATACATAATATATACTGCAGTGCAGTTTGGCACATCGAAGTAAATTGTTTTGTATGATTACCTTTTAACCCAATAATATATATTTAATCTAGAGATTTATATGGTTAACATTAGATATACACTACACCTCCCATCGAGGGAAAAAATAAAAAATAAAAATTTTTTTTTTGGTATTTTTTATAAAGTAGAATATAAAGCAGCATAAAACTATAAACATAGAATAAACTTATAACATGTTTTAATAAATCTTATTATTACTATAACTATAAAGTACTACAATTATCAGTTACACTTACATAGTGTTTTATATATATTACATACTAACTTAAAATGTAGTAAGACTTTATTGAAGACACATATCATTTATAATTATCAAAACAATTATGCAAGCAAACGGTTTCAATTTCATCATAATTGTAACATGAGCTAACAGTAAGGTGAGTCATAATCATCTCTAAAGTTGTATAAACATACATTGAGTTTTATATTGCAACGTTATTCATAATAAGGCTTAGTTCGGTTCTTATGAATGATATCAAATTTTCCGTTAATTTCGACCTCTACATTCGGTGATAAATATCTAATTACACTGTAAGGGCCAGAATAAAGATTTGTTAATTTATTGCCAGTCTCATTTTTAATAAGGATTTTGTCATTTGGTTTATATTTAAAAGTATTTGTATAAGTATCATATTTACCTTTCCTATTAAGCTTACTGTCAATAAGGTTATCGCGCGCCTTTGTTTGCGACACTTGTAACCTATATTTAAGTTCGAGAGGGTAACTATCATGATTGTATAACGGCTCTACACCTTTTGTGAGGTTGCTTGGTAAATTGCATATTTTTCCAAAAACTAGTTCAAACGGCGTAAACTGGGTTGATGTGTGGACAGTTGTATTATACGCAAAGCACCAAAATGGCAACCAATAACTCCATGTTTCCGGTCTTTGCTCTATATTAATTCTTAAAAATGAATTCAGATTTTTGTGACAATTTTCAAGTGAACCAATACTTTGATGATCATATATGATGCTGTGGAGTTTAATTTAGAAATATTTAAAAGTTTACAAACCTCTTTAAAAGTGTCCGCCATAAATTCTGTCCCTCTCTCCGTTGCTACCACTCTGGGTATTCCATACCTAAAAATAAAATCTGTAACAAAGGCTCGGGCTACCTCGCTCGAGGATTTGGTTCTGAGGGGCATTGCACGCACATATTTTGACAACTCGCATTGTAACGTGAGAATATACATATAGTTATCATTATCCCTATCAAGCGGGCCTACTAAATCTAAGTATACTTTTTCAAATGGAGTATTTGCAGTAGAGATGATTGACATCGGTTCTTTAACCGTAATAGTGTATTTTTGCTTTTGGCATTGGAAACATTTACTCACAAAGTTCTTTACATCTTTTTCAATCCCTGGCCAAAAGTAATATTTTTTAATATTATTAATCATTCTTCTGAGATGCCCGCGTGGCGTACATATATATATATACATGTTAAGGTACCCACGCATTTTTTTTAACCTTTATTCATTTTAATTAATCGCTGCATGAAGTACATGTCGTTTAATAGATTCATGAAACAAATTGTAAAATATTGTTGTTGTCCAAGGAAAAAGTTGTGGTGAAATTTTGTGTCTACAATTTTTGGCATTTTGCCGTAGTGTGGCAGATTTTGTTTATTTCACCCAGTCTGTGGCAGATTTACTATTAACGAGATGGTCAACTAAATATTGGACAAAAACTGTCAAAACTCATACTAGGGCCTAAAAAGCAAAGAGTATAATAATATAATAGAGGCTAGACCCTCTGAGGCCTTAATACGAGTTCAAAAATATAAAAACTCTTCGGAATTAAAATTCGGATTCCAGATTTTCAAGTTTATGAAAATTCAATGTTGCGTTTCGAAGTGAAGGGTGCATTTTGCGGTTTACGGGACAAATAGGCATTCCATCTTAAGCCTCAGGGGTAGCTACGCACTCTCCTACAGTCTCACTTGGGACACCAATCCTATGCGAGTTTGGGGGAGGATGTCTATGGGCGGCAATGACCATTTAACACCAGATGGCCTACATGCCCGTTTGCTACCTCTATGACATAAAAAAAAGATTTGCCAATTTCGGTCTCCCAACGAATTTATATTATTCGTTGCGAGACCGAAAATTCGTTGCGAGTTTATAATATTTATTTAGTACTTGTGACAAGTACTAAATAGTGACGTTGCGAAATTTTTCGCTATGAGAAAGGAATATTTCTAAATCGATTCCTCTCGTTTATAGTAGTATACAACTAATAATTTACTCGGAACTACCCCAGGAAATGAAATATTTCTGAATCGATTAATTTAGTTATGATGTTTTACTGGGCAGCTGAGAGTTCTTTTTAATGGTATAAAAAACATTAACTTTTAATTAAATAAAGCAGTGGTTATAATAATAATAATATAGCCTTTATTTCCGAACTTTTTGACATTTTACATTTTTAAAACAAAGTATTTAAAACTAAAATTTACATTTCACTACAAAAAGTCTCTCAGTTCGGTGTGCCTTATGGCAAAGGCCTCCTCCAACTCTTTCCACTGCTTTCTGTCAGTCGCCACTCTTGTCCAGAGGGGACCTAAAGTGATTTTCAGGTCGTCCTCCCATCTTCTCTTTTTACGACCTCGACCCCTACTGCCATCTCTCGGGTACCAGATTGTCACCTGTTTGCTCCATTTCTCCTTTTTACATCTAAGCGTATGTCCAGTCCACCTCCATTTAAGTTGATCAATACGGACCAGGATATCAGTTAATTTCGTTTTGTGCCTGATGTCTGCATTTCTTACTTTATCTTTAAGTTTTAATCCTAACATGCTTCTCTCCATACTTCTTTGACATCTTGCAAGTTTTTCCCTATGGAGTTTTGTCAAAGCCCAGGTTTCGCAACCATATGTAATGGCAGGTAGAATACAGGTATCAAAGGTCTTCTTCTTGATTTTAATGGATATTTCCTTGCTTTTTGTAATTTCTTTCAAAGCCCAGTATGTTTTCCACCCTGTTGCAATTCTTTTCTCTATTTCTTTCGACATCTGGTCATTAGGTGATATTATCTGGCCAAGATATACATATTCCTCTACATATTCCAGTTTCTGTCCATTTACTGTGATGTCTCTGGGAAATGAATTAGTCATCATCTTAGTTTTGCTGGAGTTTATCTCTAGGCCTACTTCTCTACTTTTGTCTGCTAGAGTTTGTATCATGGACTCCAGTAGTTTTGGATCTTCCTCCAATAGGACCAGGTCATCCGCAAATCTAAGATGATTCAATCGTGATCCATTTATGTTTAGACCTAGATGCTCCCAATCTAACTTCTTGAACATCTGTTCTAACACTGCTGTGAACAGCTTTGGTGAAAGTGGGTCACCTTGCCTGACACCTCTTTTTATTGCAAAAGCATCTCCTGTTGATTCCAGTCGTATCCTACCTATACTTTCACTATAAATATTTTTGATGATGTTGATGTAGGTGTACTGGATGCCCTGCTCTTTTAGGCTTTGCCATACGACATCATGTCTGAGGCTATCAAAAGCCTTGGCGTAGTCTATGAAGGCAATGTAAATAGTTTTTTTGTATTCATTATATTTTTCTATAAGCTGTTTGATAGTGTGAATGTGGTCTATTGTACTGAAATCTTTCCTGAAACCCGCTTGTTCCACAGGCTGATTTTCGTCGAGTGTACCTGATATTCTGTCCAGAATTATTTTGGCGAAAACTTTGTATACATTCGAGATGAGAGATATGGGTCTGTAATTTCCGATATCGTCTTTTGGACCTTTCTTGTGAAGGAGTATTATATGGGACTCTGCCCATTGGCTAGGGATGATACCGGTATGTAGAATATCGTTAAAGATTTTTCTTAGTAGCGGGCTTAGTTCTGTGACTGTCCCTCTCATAAGTTCGTTTGTGATCCTGTCAGGGCCGGGGGCTTTGTCCATTTTTTGGCTTTTTATAGCTTTTTCTACTTCCGATACTAATATTTCTGGTATGTCTTCATTATCTGCAGTTTGTTTGTATCCACTATTGTGTGTGTCAGAGCTTGAATGATTTGAGTATACTGACCGATAATAATTTGTTGCTATATTTTGGATTGAACTTCGAGTAGTAGCTGGCTGTTCTTTTTCTTTGTCTCTCAACTTTGGTATCCATTCCTTTCCTTTTTCACGAAGTTCCTTTAGGGCTTTCTTCGTGCCTCCAGTTTTAATGATGTGATTTTCTAATACTCTGTTTCTCCTGATCTTTCTGTCTTTCCTCATATTTTCTCGGATCTGTTTGCTAAGGTTGGATATACTTTCTTGGTTCTCCTTTTTATCCTTTTTTGATAGCAAGATCTTTCTATCTTCAATTAGTTTTAACGTTCTCTCACTTAAAAAGTTTTCTTTACTCTTCATTGTTTGTTTTGTTGTCTGTATTTTAAGTTTATTCTCAATTTTCTTATATTTTTCATTTAGATCCATATTTGAATTTATGGCTTCCATCAGGTCTTCCATGGTGCTGTCTGTGTCCCTTTGTATGTTAATTGTTCGCATATTGTCCATATGATGTCTAGGAGTTTTTGGACATCTTTCATTAAGACAGCTGCGTACCATGCGATGGTTTGTGTTGAAATTTAGTTTCTGTATTGTTTCCGTATCACTAAATACCCTGGCTTTGTTGGTTATTATGTAGTCGATTTCGTTTCTGAACTTTCCGTCTGGAGATATCCATGTCCATTTATGCTTGGGTTTTTTACGGAACATGGAATTTAGAAGTGTTAAATTCTGCTCAAGAAGGAACTCTACTAGTTTCTCTCCATTTTTACTTCTCTTGCCTCTTCCGTATTTCCCTATTATATGTTCTTCTCCAGGTAATTGGACGCCCACTTGGGCATTGAAATCTCCCATGAGTGCGAGATTGTTTTCGGAATATCTTTCGGTAGCTTCACGTAATTTGTCGTAAAATTTGTCGATCTCTGTTTTTGTTGCTTGCTCTGTCGGCGAGTAGACTTGGATAATTGTCCATTTTTTCCTGTACTTTGGTAAATTAATGTGAATCACAGCTATCCTGTCCGATATTCCTTCAAAACCGATTATCTGGCTTTTTAATTTCGTCTTTACCAGGAATCCAACCCCTCTGTGTCCAGCGATTTCGCCTTTATAGTACATAATATAGTTGTTTCGTTCTTCTATTCCTTCTCCTATTCTCCTCATCTCGCTTATGCCCAAGATATCCCACTTGAGGTTTTCGATAGCTAACTCAAGCTTATGCAAACTTTCCGATGTTCTCAAGGTTCGTGTGTTTAGTGTACATATATATAGACTGCTTCGTTTTTGTTTCTCTTTTTGGGTATTTGATTTTGTTGGCTGATGTGTTGGAGGGTGGTGGTCAGCTTCCCCCACGGTGACCGGCCGGATTGGGGGACAACACGTTGGAGTTTTTCTTATGTCTATGTTTGTTGTTGCATCTGTTTGTTGTTTCCGGTCCGAGGAGGCCTTTACTCGTTTTTTTGCATTTCCGGCATCGAGGCGGATCTTTCTCGCGTTACAAATGTAAGTATGCTTGGCTTAAGTACTTCTTTATTTGTATTTGGGGGCTGGGTTGCGATTTTTCTATTCTTCGTATTTGTCTTTTTCTGGGATGGAGTGGGAGTGGTTGGGGATCCTGTTGGTGTTTCTCTCTTCCTCTTTTCGCGGTTAGAGTTCGTTGGTTTTTTAACTATTAGCTTATCATATTTTATGAACGCTATATTTCCATTTTTTCTTTCTGCTTCTAATTGTGGTTTAAGTTGTTTACGTGTTTCCAGAACTTCTTTGGGGTAGTCCTCATTAACAGAAACGTTTTTAGGAAGGTTGCGCTTGTTTTTCAGGATAAGATGTTTTTTCCAAGATGTAGTTAAAGATATTATTATTGGTCGGTTCTTGTCAGAATTTGTGCCGATTCTTTTGATGTTACTTATTTCTTGATTATCTATATTTGTTCCTGAATCCACTAAAATTTTCACCACAAAATCCACCAATTCTAACTCTGTTTTTCCTTTTTCTTCAATGCCAAAAAATACGAGATTTTTCATACGTTTTTCCTTCTCTAGAATAGTCACTTTTTGTTCCAAGTTGCTGATTCTAGTTTTGAGGTTGTTGTTTTCTTCTGTTAGTACTTTTAACTTATCGTCTAGGGCCTCCATTACATTTTTTGTTATTGCTGTTGTTAATGTTATTGTTTGTTCATTAAACTTTTCGTTTAGTTTAGAGAGTAGAATTTCCATTTGTTTTTCCATCTTTTTGGGTAATTTAATATTATAAAGTGGTAACACTTGAATGTGCGGTAATCTTTTTTCTAAGTTGGCAACACTTTGTAATTTTCAGTTGTCACTGTCAAGTGGCAGTGACAGATTGATTTGGTTAGGTTGGCACTACCTGCAACCTTGGTGTCTATGGTATGTGTCACTGTGTGATTCACTTTGAGGTTATATCGATCGAAACTTTGAACAGAATCACCAAATAACTGTGATATTCACTGGGATTTTTGGTGAAATACTCTTCTAGTTTGATCCTCTGAAGATTTAATTTTAGTACGTGTTTGATTTTTCGCTTTATGCACTGTTTTTCGGAAATATTTACGGAGCTCACTCTTATACGTGTTTACACTTTAGTCGCCGGAACCGGAAAGCCTAATTGCGACTTTAACGCTTATAAAATTACTGTAACTTTTTTCCGTCAAAAACTACATTTGTTATGACCTCACAGTCCAAGATGTTGTATTCAAGCACACACTTAGCAGGTTCGTCCGTATTCCGCGAATTTATACAGTAGAGGAAATCCAAGTTTTAGATTTCCTAAGAGGGCCTCAAAAATCTGGGCATACTTAATAACACTGGAAGATAGTTCTACAGAAATAAGCAGTGCCTTTTTCATATTATAAAATTATATTTTCCTGTAAGTTCTATATTTGTACATAAACTGCTTAAGCGGAACACAAGGTATAGGCTTGCGATGTACAAGGTTCTAGCCTCACATGAGTACTGCTCACACCATTAACAACCCGCTTGGTATATAGTTCCACTACTATCTGCTTCCAACCCCAACTACGACTCTGACCTTGACTTTGACTCTGACTTTGGCTCTGTACCGGGATCCAATGTAAAACATCAATTACCCCAGGGTTAGAAGAGACTAGCTCAACTGTATATCTTTTACCACTTTTAAAATGATGTTTGACGCCGGTGGATACACACTAGCTCAGGTAGCTTGCTTGTCCATTTGTTAGCATCTAATTTTAAGATAAAAAAGATAAATTTCTAAAGAGCACCTGTGAAAATGCAGACTGTATTTCTTCTAAAGTTGGCTTTATCAGGACTCGTGGTATTTGAAGATACATCATTGTCGACATGAGAGGCTTTAGCTTCTTTTGCTCTTCTGGATCAGTTGTCATAGTCAGGAAGCTAGTCATAAAAATAATCATTAAAAGGTATAGTTGCGTTAACTCGAGAGCAGCAAACGAGCATGCAGTCCATCTTATGTCAATTGGTCCTTGCCGTCAGTACATATAAAACATGCATCCTGACGTCTCTTAAAAAATATTCTTGATATAGAAATTTAATAAATTTGTTACAATTTACCTAGAAACTGATGCGCGTTTTCTGAGCAAATCCAAACTTAGTCTTGTGCATTTAATTAATGACTCTAGACATTTAGTTGCAAAGTAGGCAAATAATTCATCGCACTCATTAATGGCATGCTCTGGCTCAAAACGTTCTGGGTTCTCAATCTCCAGAAATGCTGTAAAATACCAATAAAAGCGATCATTAAACATAAATTATACTGGAAAGATGTTATCATGAACCCTTTATCGTGAACTACCTTGTGATCGGTGTTAATAAAGGGCCTTGAATAAATACTATTCGGGCTATCCCGAAAATTAGAGATGAAGTAAGCCGGTTTAATAGTAATAATGTGTAAAGAAGCTCACGAAACGTGCAGTAATAAAATATTTAATTTTAATTTCATTGTATGCCTACCTGCATCTTCCGGGAAGACTCTTGTGGCCGAAGTTACTTGCTTTAATGCTTTTTCTATGTCTAACCTGAAGTTATTCGTAAACGTTACTGTTCTTTTTTTATTTAATTACTTTGAAAATGTATCAAATACAATTCAACATCTAGTTAAACTGCTATAACTACCAACTCACCAGTTATCCCTAAGATCTTGAATTTGTTTAGAAGGCACGCTTTCAAGAAATTTATTTATTAACTCAATTACTGCTAACTCGGCATTCCACGACTTCTGTTGCAAATCCGTCGCTAAAACGAGTTTAAAGCTGTAGTAAAACTTAGTATATAACTAACTACAAATTGACTTGAATTAATTAGTTGAAATTTACCGATTTCGTCGCGCCTGACCAAATTCTCCTCATAAAAAATATTAGGATCCACTGCTAATTCGGGCAAATATACCAACAAGGTCTTCGTTATGGACTGCAGTATGGCATCGATTCGAGCTTCTTTTATGTCTATTACCTAGTAACAACATGTATTATAATATTAGTGAAAGAACTTTGTTTTTTTTGCCGCCCCAAAATCTTTTAGCTTATAGACCTTTAGATATACCTATTACAAATACGCTTTTAAGGCGGTAGAGTCACCTAAAGCTCGCTCGCGTAATCACCACCGCTGCACTTATTACTGCCGTGAAAAAGCAGCATCGTGCATTTCGGTTTAAAGGGTGCCCGTATGCGGCATACTGAGGAAATATTGGCATTCCTTCTCAAGCCTCAGAGGTATCAATGCATAGTCCTACAGACATCACGGGACAAAAGCCCTACGTGATTGAGGTCTATATGACCAGTATATACTATATGGCCAGTGACCATTTAACACTAGATTAAGATTGAAAGGTTGTAGAGTCTGTAATGTGTGGGGCATCCCAAGCTCACCTGCTTAAATACGACGGCTGCAATTATTTCTTCCACAGAGTAGATTTTTTTTTAATTAGAGTACCTAATTTAAAAAAAAATAACGGAGAGTCCCGTGATGTGTCCCGACGAGAAAAATTCAAAAAGAAGTTTTTATATCTACCTCTTTAACAAACAAGTCCACTTCACCCAATACTCTTTCAATATTATGGCAGTAGGCCGGTATCTCAAGCGAAGACCACGTGATAGTAGACAGACCCGGCTGGAAAGCTTTTTCCAACTTTATCAGCTGTGCTCGAAGTAATGGCAAGTACAGCTTCGGCATACTCCTGTTGGTAGGAATATTACATTATCAAAACTTGTTGGGTCCACAAAAGCTCAAGCCAAAATAAAGTTACTTCAATAACCTTCTAATCTGGTCGTTTCTTTCTACTAAGAATTTGATATGCTCATAACTTCCGAGAATTTTGTCCTTACAATAGGCCACGATTTGCGCAGATTCTGGGACACCTGTGAAACATACGCCTCGTAAAAAATAACACACTAAGATAATATGAAGTTCATAAATCCAAATTAACTGTCATTATGTTAATCAAGTTATTAATGAACTGGCTTTAAGTTAATCCTACAAACTTTAGTACAACTTTGATCGCAGTTTTACACAGTCGTATTGCTGGTAAACGTAGGTTTTAAGTTGATATGCCCGCAACCAAAATTTGCATTAAATTTGCGGTATTTTAGTCCTTTTGAGAATAGATTTAAAATAAACACAGAATAACAACACAACCTGAAACAATAACTATGATGCGCGTATAAATTCGGCAGATTCAATAGGTTTAATCATATAAAATATTGTATATTGAAGTATAAGTCGCTATAAATTAGCTATGCAAAAAATATTACGTACTGAGTCCTAACTGCCACATATATTCGACTTCTCGAATACACTCTGGTATGTAAACGCTGAAGTTTATTATGTACATATTCGTCACTGGGTGGCGTATCAAAAGTGGAGCTATCAAACCCAATCTGACCTAAATTAAGAAATTGAAATTAAAGTTGTGTTGGCGCTAATAAATTCAACAGCGATTCTGAACTAAGGTAGAAAATAATCATTGTATTTTTTACATATTACTATTGCTTAGAAATAATATTTGACTACAGCCCTTATTGGCTACTGCGGCTTAATGATCAATCTCTCAGCCGTGTCAGAGGCTTTCGGGCCATGTGGGAGGATTCGTGTCAGAGCCATCGGAACCGACGGCTTAACGTGCTCTCCGAAATACACAAGCGTCACTTGTCACCCATCCAAT
>DWPZ01000015.1:0-11291 GCA_018252115.1 Milanion marciana | reverse complement strand
TGCACTGCTGGGGATCGAACCCAGGACCCTTCACGTGGCGGACCGGCGTGTTGACCACTACGCCACGGGGGTCGTCACGGGGGTCACCAATTAGCCGCATCATGTAACGCTTGAAGCTGCCCTGGTCACCAGGCGAAGCACTTGCTGCACTTATTTATACGGAGAATGAATAAACTACACGGGACTCGGTTGAAAGGTTTCCGAACCCGTAAATAAACCCTTGAAACTGAGCAACGAGTTATGTCCATCGTAGACTCCAGAAGCTATGTGCCTTACTACAGAAAACATATTTCCGTTCTTGTTCTTCCGTTCTTCTACAATATTTATTTTATTTCTCATCCAGCTCACCACGGTTAAAACTTAATGTGCAAGATGAAAAACGATGTGTAGCGTGTCCTCAATTTAAATTTAGCGGAGACGGTGGCGCCGCCATGACGCGGCGGCTCGCGGCGTTGCGAATTTTACAGATAATAAAATGATAATTAAACATTTCATTTCATGGGTATCCCGACGCTATAATCTGTAACGATTATCGCCTTTATTATAACACTAAGGTTGGGTCCTGATGTTTCAATTTTATCTGCAGTGAAGCTACATGGTACGGTCTGGTCAGGAGCTATTGACTATTAGTGCCAATTATATGTGATTTCATTATTTCAACCTAGATCTAATAACATTTTAACAAATATCGTTACAAAACCAAGTTTATGTTAATAGTGTTAAAGAATATTGAGCTAAGTTAGCCTTTTCTGATAATGATAATTTAAATCTTATGCAATCATATCATAGTTTTATTTCCCTCTGCGTTTTTATTCATGTTTCAGTAAAGAATTGATTAAATCATTAAATCTTAACATGTATTGGTAGCGTAAATAATCAAACATTTGCGAGCAAAAACCGCTCGCAAATGTTTGATTATTCACATTCCCATTATTATATTAATTTTCAAAATGTTATGTTACGAGTTAATTCTAAGCGATTTATCTTTGAAAATGTCCTTAAAATATTTTAAATCCTCAGACAGATACTTTTTGTAATATTTTGTCAGTCGCATTGAAAACTGTATCGTCTTTAAAAACAAATTGTCGCTAATACGTGTGGCGAGAAATAGGAACAGCACAACAATGTTGTTCCACAGTCATTTCTCACCAAAAGACCACGTTCATACACGCCAGTTACGTATGCGGGTACTTTGTAAATGGTGCGCCAACGACGTAATGGAACCATAGATTTGAATTTGGAATAGACACGAAAAGAGAGAAGCAAAGTATGTAGAACCCTTCGGCGTCGTACAAAACGACCATGACACCTGAACGCGTGGGCGAGTGCAGGTCCATACTAGTGAGTGCTTCGTGGATTTGTCCAAGTGTCGGTATGACGGGTGGTTAATTGGAAAGGGCGACGGACAGACCGCGCCGTGACAACCGCAGAACACCAGTTTTATTATTTCGCGCGTAGGTATTTTCTTTTTTCACCTTGTCCCCCTGGCCAAGATGGTAATCGAGGCGTGTAGTAGATATAGATCATATAGATATAGACATGTAGCTCTCAGTACTTTGTACCGTAGGCGTAGCCTCAAGAGATCGCTGACCAAGAATTCGTAGTTTTAAAATTTGCTCGAGTTTCCCTTGTGTAGTTATACTGTTGTGTTTATAGGAATTGTAGTTGAAGCAAGGCAATAGGCGTAGAGGTTTCTTTAAGACTCTCTTTAGTTTCCTCGTGCTTTACTAGTCATGTTAAGGAAGTCTCAGTTTCTACATTTTTTGCTAATCCTATTTAGCACCTATTTTTGCCGTGATGCAGCAGCAATTCGAAGGGTGTAGTATGTGATTCGGGGGACAAAGAGGCATTCCATCTTAAGTCTCAGTGGTAGCAACGCACGCTCTCACAGTCTCGCGCAGTACACCAGTCGAATGCGAGTTTTAGGGGAAAGCGTCTATGGGCGGTAGTGACCATTTAACACCAGATAGCCTGCATGACCGTATGCTACCTCTATAGAGACGTAATTCAGAACAATAACTTTGTTTGTTTACTAAAACAGAAGCAGTTTTCAGTTTCCCGATTGTCTTCAATAATTCCAACACGTGACGCTCACGTTTAATTGATATTCATATCAGGACTAAAGAAAAATACGAACCCAGTATACAGACTCGACCTATGTGGCGGAGTGGTCAACTCGCCGGTCCGCCACTTGACGGGTCCTGGGTTCGATCCCCAGCAGAGCAGAAATTTGAATGATGAGTTTGGATTTCAATTACGCGGCGCGGGCGCGGTGCGAATCCGCTCCTTTATTCCCCGTTTTAAAAACAAAACAATGTCGTTTTCTTGGCGAAACAAAAAAAATGGACGGCAATAAAGTTCCAATGGTTCATTTGCTAAATGGGTTAAGTGTCGGACGATTGCAGCGCCGATTCAGATTGTTTCACTCGATTATTTATTTGGCTATAGGGCTCGGACGTGCATACCCTTTGATTGGTGTACGCGTATTGGGCCTAGTTGTAACCGATGTTGCTAAGGGTGCAATTTGCGGTTTACGGGACAAAGAGGAATTCTTAGGCCTCAGGGGTAGCAACGCACCCTCCTACAGCGTCGAGTGGGATACCAATCCTATGCTAGTTTGGGGGAGAGTGTTCTATGGGCGGCAGTGACCATTTAACACCAGGCATGCCCGTGTGCCACCTCAAAGTCTTGGGTTAAGGATGTTCTATTCAATTTTGGGCCCACAAGCACGCACAAGCCGTCTTCAAGATTTTTTATATCACAAAGAATTTTTTATATCACAAAGGTAGCAAACGGGCATGTAGACCATCTGGAGTTAAATGGTCACTGCCGCCCATAGACACCCCCCCACAAACCCGCATAGGGCCTGTCCAAGCGAGAATTAAGGAGGGAACCTAGCTACCCCTGATTCTTAAGATAGACTGCCTCTTTGCCCCGTTCACCGCACCTTCGAGACGAAGCACAGCATTGCTGCAGATACACGGAAGAAATAGGTGCAGCGGTGGTAATTAATTCTACCACCTCTATGTGCTGTTACAGAAGACGTGACTACATTATGACATAAAAAAATCTGTCACATGAAATGAATGAGCGTCTCACAATGACACGTCGCTCACGCACCGCGTCCATCCATACCAAGATCGTGTTGACGCGAAATTCGGTTCCAATCGCTCACCACCCTGATGGGGTTTCGTTGCGGATGCCGTGGATGTTACTGCGATGTCACTTCAAGCCCGGGCTGACACTAGCTTTTCTCAAAGTCGATTGGCACTAGACACTTGACAGTTGTTAGCTAGTTTGAAGTCTGCCCATTAGACCAGCTTTTCTCAAAGTCGATCGGCACTAGACACTTGACAGTTGTTAGCTAGTTTGAAGTCTGCCCATTAGACCAGCTTTTCTCAAATTCGATCGGCACTAGACACTTGACAGTTGTTAGCTAGTTTGAAGTCTGCCCATTAGACCAGCTTTTCTCAAAATCGACTGGCACTAGACACCCGTCAGTTGGTGGCTAGTTTGATGTCTGCCCATTAGACCAGCTTTTCTCAAAGTCGATTGGCACTAGGCACCCGACAGTTGTTGGCTAGTATGCAGTCTGTCCACTAGACCAGCTTTTTCCAAAGTCACACTTAGACACTTGACAGTTGTTGGCTAGTTTGAAATCTGCCCCTTAGCATCGTAAAATCCGTTTTTTTTTACCATTTATTTACGGATATCCTTATTTAATTCCGTACTATTTAAGTACCTTAAATGGCTACATTGCCGATGACTCGCCGCCAAGCTGGCAGAGCCAGGAGACCTCTTCTTGGGCTGCAGGCCACGACTTGTCAGTTCTTCTACAATGACACTGGCTAAAGGCCTCGGGGGACTAGTGGCGGTAAATACCACGGGTTGTCCGTTGCCGTCACCTTAGTAGTCCTGGGTTGACGGGAAGACGTCCTAGTATTCGGCACGACCTCATCGGTGTAGCAGTGTAATAGCTTTCTAGGCGAGGCCGGGCTTTTCGATCACCTCCAGTGGCAAGTGTTCCCGTGGCTACACCGCATAGTGGCATGAAGGGTCGCCGTTAGGTTTTTGGTCGGAGCTACCGCCGACATAACCTATTGCCGCGGCCCGGTGGCTATAGGCACGAGTTCCTTAATATTAGATAAATTGATGCCTCAGTTATACATAAAAATACAAAAAAAATACACGAATATTCTCAAGTGATAGAAAATATCAGCAAAGAGATATAAATGAATCTGTTAAAAATAAAGCAACAATAATTAATATTAACACAAAGTATGAATAATAATAAAGAGACCGCGAACCTCAGTCGGTTTGGAAGTTACGGTGTTCAAAACACCAAAAAAACTTATTAACTATTACGCAATGCCACAGTTTAATATATCATTTGGGAGATGGCAATTTAAGTCGTTTCCGAATGAAATATAGTCTATATTGGAGTGTGGCAATTGACAAATAATAACTGGCTCGCTGTACGAATGTTAATATTGCGACCGCGGACCGCTCCGTTGCCGACTTCGAGCGCCGCCGACGGAGATAGGAAAACTACGACTGCGCACAATGGATGTGGAGTGGCACACTTAAATAAAAGTTAACTAGTTTTTGCTTTTATTTTGTTTTGTAGCAAACGGGCATGCAGGCCATCTAGTTTTATATGGACACTGCCGCTCATAGAGTGTCTATGTCATGCCCTTTTTAAACACACGCAATACACTCATATTTAACACATGCGACTTTTTTTTTTCATGTTTGTGTAATCTATAAAAACTACGCCATCTTATATCTTAGAGGTAGCAAAGAGGCATGCAGGCCAACTGGTGTTAAATGGTCACTGCCGCCCATAGACACTCTCCCTCAAACTCGCATAGAACTGGTGTCCCACGCGAGAATGTAGGAGGGTGCGTTGCTACCCCTGAGACCTAAGGTGGAATGCCTCTTTGTCTCGTAAACCGCAAACTGCACCCTTTAAACCGAAACGCAACATTGCTGCTGATTCACAACAGTAATAGGTGCAGGGTGGTAGTATTACTTCGTCGTCCCAGACTCGTCCTGCCTATCGAGCCTGGGGTATGTCCCAGGCTCGATAGGTTAGATAGATAGATTTACCACCTTTAACTATGTTGTTAGGTATACTTTCTTTACTTTAGATATACTTTATACTATTTGTACGATTAAAAGTTGTGAAAGGACTTGTTTAAAAATATCTTACAATTTCCTAAAATGTTAACACGCTAGATATCCATCCAGCTTTCTATTCTAGTCTGTCTGTCTATTCACGATAAACTAAAAAAACTACTATAGGGTTTTACAGCGATATATAGAATGATGATTGAGATTTAGGTAGGTATATAATTTAAGATTATGTATATGTTTTTTTTTAAATATGTTTACTGAAATAAAATAGGATAGGAACATATTCCTCTCTCATATGGTTGCAATAAATTTCGCGACTGCGTCATCAAAAGTTGCGTCGTTTTAAAAAAACAAACAAAAAACGCATGGTATGCCCTGAGGCGTCACGGCTAATCATTATGCGATAAAACTTTGTTTGCTGTTTACAACATGTTAATAAATAAATTAGTTAAGTATATAAAATATTTAACTACATAGGCGTATTTACAATAAGGTATATCCTTTATTTATCAACTGTTACTGTTATGGAGAATGGTTTCATTTTTAAGGTATGTGATTATAAAATATTTCCAACCCTCCATAGTACCCATATCGTGGGAACAGCCAACCATGTTTTGCTCCCTGCATTATATTCTGTTATTTTATGTATTGTATTGTCTACTACTCTGATTATCAGTTTTCCTTTCGATTCAAGAGTTATTTTGACACCACTATGTTATAAAAGTTAATGTTTTTTTTATAACATAGAGGTAGCAAACAGGCATGCAGGCCACCTGGTGTTGAATGGTCACTGCCGCCCATAAGCACCCTCCCCCAAACTCGCATAAGACTGGTGTCCTACGCGAGAATGCGGGAGGGTGCGTTGCTACCCCTGAGGCTTAAGATGAATGCCTCTTTGTCCAGTGAACCGCAAACTGCACCCTTCAAACCGAAACGCAACATTGCTGCTGCTTCACGGCAGGAATAGGTGCAGGGTGGTAACTACGCGGGCGAGCCTGGGACAGACTCTACCTTTAAATTGCAGTTAAATCAAAATATTGCTGCAGTACCATACTGTTTCTCGATATTGTTTACAGCATTGCGGTACGTTACACGCCACAATTTTCAGCGCATCCACAGAGCACAGTGCGCTTCGCACTCCACGGCTCACCGCGCTTCGCTCCACCGTTGACTTTTGTTCTCTTTGTGACGGCCTCACGTTATTATTAAAAACAATAAATCGCTGAGGGCGCCACCTACCACTATTGCTTCGCTTTCACTTGCACCCCACCCCACAACCCGCCGCAGTAATTATTGAAGAGAATAGCTCAGTTTATCGCCCACAATTATGATTAGTTTCAATCTTCTCAGTATTTAGGTCGCTGGTGAAAAGACTAGAAGGATTCGAAGACCGCTTTTCAGACGTGCAACTCGTTTGTTTTTATTTTTCTACGTCGCTCTGTCTGAAGAATGGATTAGTTTCTTTGCGTTTTGATGAGTCTGAAAGGTGGTAGCGTCTACCCCAGGCTCGCACGTAGTTACCACCGTGCACCTATTTCTGCCGTGAAGCAGCGGCTATTTAACCAGATGACTTGCATGCCCGTTTGCTGTTTAAATATGTATGATGATGTGAAACAATGACAAATGGGGTAGCCAAAACAATGGTGTAGGTAGTGTACATTTGGGTATCTCTAGACATTTGTAACATTATTTTTAGAACATATTTGTTAAATGAGATTGTTTGTAATTGTGTATGTATGTTTGTATATGTGTATATATATGTAGGTATATATGATTATATTTGGTCCTTTAAAATCAGCCTACCATACGTACAATCTCCATCACACTGGGTTGACTGGTAGAAAATGCGTACAGGCATTAAAGCCGCCCATTGTAAGCCATTATGTGATGAACAATAAAGTTTCTATAAATAAATATAAATAAGTTCTTAATGTTGCCTGTTTGTAAAGTTTATTAACTTTACAAACCAGAAACATGAAAGGTATTGGTCTTGGTTCTGGGGGATTACGTTTGTAACTTTTATAAGCATCTTTTGTAAGTATATTTCTTATTCCAACAGTGGGGAAGTCAGGGGACTAATACAACTTTATAAGTATCTGTTTCAATAATTTAAAGGTGGTCATCTGTCCCAGGCTCGCCCGCGTAGTTACCACCCTGCACCTATTTCTGCCGTTTAGCAGCAGCAATGTTGCGTTTCAGTGTGAAGGGTGCAGTCTGCGGTTCACGGGACAAAGTGGCATACCATTAAGCCTCATGGGTAGCAACGTACCTTTCTATATTCTCGCATGGACTGATCTTACGCGAGTTTGTTGAAGGGTGTCTATGGGTGGCAGTCACCATCTAACACCAGATTAATTATAAAATATATTTTTTATTGTAATTGCTAGCAACGTCACTTGCGAATACTTGTCTCTACGGGGGTGACATGCATACAGTAATAAAACAAGGGTTTTGTTACTGTATCAAAGTAAATTATTTAATAAACATTAAAAAAACATTAATCTGCGATAGTATATACACACATAATATATGCTGACGCCTTTATCCTATCAGGGTAAACAGAGATCACAGATTGTCATTTGCTATAGAGATTGACACACTTCTATTGCCTTTTCCATATTCATACTTCTCAGGCAATTTTGTCGATTGAGGCTGCTCTGAAATTGAACTTCAGCGATACTCATCACAGTAATGAGTATATGCATCAACACAGAGGTGGTACGAGCGGCGAGGAATTAAAGTGACCAGTGATGTTCGAATCGGCCGTTTCACGTAAACGTCACGTTAAGTCACCTGACAGTTCCGAACCAGCTGCCGCAGCAGAGCGTTGCTGCTCGCGTTAGATGCTCAACGATGCTCAACACAAATATTGTTCAACAGTATCCACACGCACACACGCACCCATTGATAACTGCCGGAGAATTCATGCATTTTAGGCGTCCGCATTAAAGGTCTACCTTTTGAAAGTCAATTTTTGACGCCAGTTTTTTATTCTCGCTGCTACCGTCAGTCGCACAAAGGATTTCATAAAAAGATGATCAAAACTGAGACCGTACATAGAGCGGTGCTACATTTTTTAGAAGTGACAAAAATTTAAATTTCGAACTTGCAAATAGCTCCAATCAAGCGAGATAGGGCATCGAAAGGATGCCAATTAAAAGTCAGGAAATTCGCTGCGACTTTCATACATCTGGCTTAGTTTTGATAGTTTAAAAAAGATTGATGTATTTGATATATATGTGCATATATTTAAAACGATCGATCTTGACAATATGGATGGCAAAAAATCCAAATATTCGCTGAGTTAGACTGAGGTCTAACTTATTATTATAACAGAAAGTACTACATTATAACGGTACCCCCGTTGCAAGCGTTCTGCCGTGAAGTAGCAGCAATGTTGCGTTTCGGTTGGGAGGTATGAGGCACAGGAAAAAGAGATGTTCCTATAATTCAGATGGGACATAAGTCCCACATGTCAGTGGGACCATTTAACACCACATATCCTTCATGATCGTTTACTATCTCATTGAAACAAATAGTACCTACTTCGGATTTTCACATAAAACTTGAATATTACTTTATTTATTTATTGTTTGTCTTACGTCTACTTACGAGTATGTCTTAATAAATCATTAACGACTTACAATTTTAGGACTACACAGGTAGGATAACAGAGCACTTCCCGATGAAAGATAGATAAGAAGAAAAAAAACATAACCAACACCCATGTCCGATGAATAGCGTTGTCAACTTAAACGCGTCGCAAACAGAATCAAAGGCTTTGTGAATTTTACTAACTTTACGTCCTTCACCTCTGCAGTCTGCTCCCGAAACACGTCACAAAGTGAGATGTGCTCACACAAGGCTTGGCTGCAACTGAATTTTCAAACTAACACTCCAAACCCCGTCGCGTTTGACGCCGCGTGCATTACGGGGTCTCGAATAACCTTGCAATTTTCTCCGGGGGCTCAAAGCAAAAATAATTTGCTTACGCCCTGGCCAATGCCTACTGTGTACGCTAACGTCAGCAAACTGATCCACTGTCGAATAAAACATCCACATTGCACAGTTCTACCCTATTATTTAGTTTTAGCCTTCGGCCGATTTGAGCAGGGCCTATGAAGCATCATCGTCGCCTATGAAGCAGTTTTGACTCAGTTTTGGAGATATTAGAGTCTGTCTCAGGCTCGCCCGCGTAGTTACCACCGCTGCGCCTGTTTTCGCCGTGAAGCAGCAGCGATGTTGCGTTTCGGTTCGAAGGGTGTATGCGGGTCACGGGACAAAGCAGTATTTCTTCTTAAGCCTCAGGGACGCGCCGTCCTACTGCCGCGCCTGGGACAGTCCTGCGTCAGATGGTATGCATGTCAATTTGCTACATCTGTCATAAAAAAAGTATTTGGGCGATTTGAAGAGAGGCAGGAGGCACTCGTCGCCTAAAAAGCTATTTTAACTTAAGTTACTCACGGCAGGGCGGTTCTTTCCTCGTATCGTTCCTCGTTTCCTCGAGGCCTAGAGCATATTCCACGTTGCTCCAATGCGGATTGGTGGTGGGGTTAGTGGCCAACCCGAAGTGTTGGAAGTTTTTAGGCCGCCCGAACGCCTCCGACATGGCTTAACGACTATTATGTGATGATAACAACCGGGACCGACGGCTTAACGTGCCCTCCGAAGCACCGAAGCGCGCAACAAATATTGCCACTTGCGTGACCTATTAAATACTTACTACAAAATACTTAAAACATATACTAGAAACATTCAATAATTCAAAGAACATTGAATGTTAAAAAGATTTCCCAACATTTGTCTACAAATATTCACGAAGCACCGATTGCAATTTCTATTTGCAAATTTTAAATTCTGACAGAAACAGTCGGTTTCGGTTTACACTAAGACAAACACGTTGAGCACACACAAGCAAAACGTTTTCAGACGAAAAGTATAGAATCGGAAAATTTGAAATTGGAATACGAATGTAATAAGATTTTTATTTACATTTTGATAAGTTTCGCAGTAACTTGATGGAAATATTGAAAAGTTTATGTTTGAAACATATTTTTTCAGTAGTGTATTTTGATCTTGATGCACGTTTTTTCTTGAAATACGTTGAATTTGACGACAAAGACTTATGATGACAAAGATGTATTACATCTTAAGCCTCTTGTGAGTTTGTGGATGCTTGTCTGTAGACGGTGACCATTTAACAACAGATGGCCTGCCCCTTTACTACCTTTGTGACATAAATAAAGAAATCTCAGTATGCGGTTTTGGATGCATAGCGTTTTGTTTAAAATTGAAATGAATGATTGCATTACTGATATGAATTGAATACATGTTCGGTATCTGTTTTTAACATTTGCCGTTGCTTCTACAACTAATACCCCCTAACACACGATACTCGCTAATAACACAAGTCCTGACATGTAACAAAATTGATTGTCATACGTGTTCTACGAACTATAAACATGCATAAAAGCAAACAGAAATAAACGGCCATTAGAAGTATCTAATGTATCCATTGCGCATTGAGTTTTTACATATGAACCTTTAATTAACGGCACGGTATTTATATGATAGTAGTGGGTAGAATAATTTATATGTCATGTAACACAATGTGGTATTAGTGATGTGACGTGAGTCATTTTGTACACAATAAACACTATCTGTGCGCGTATCTTTAATTTACTAGGACTGGACTGGCGTGTAGCGGTTCGGAACCGTGTCGCCGCAAGTCGCAACGCGGGGATTCCCCTCCGCCGAGCGTCTCCTGTTGTAGCGACAAGGTACGACGGAGACGTGACGGACGGTGGATAATGCCTTTGTACTTTATTTGCTCCTTTGGTCGTCACCCTGTCGATTAGCAGGTCGTCTGTCGACTTGATTAGCTTTTGTTCTACGGGCATGATGTAGGCATGATGTGGATTTGGTTGGTATCGAAATTGCCTTTCATGAACTTACAATGTTAGACAAATACGTTAATTATAAATAGTAAGAATGTTAACTGTTATTTAATGACGACCCCCGTGGCGTAGTGGTCAACACGCCGGTCCGCCACGTTAAGGGTCCTGGGTTCGATCCCCCGCAGAGCAGAAATTTGAATGATGAATTTGGATTTCTGTTACTGGTCTGGGTGTTTGTGTTACTGTCTTTGTGTGTGT
>DWPZ01000014.1:0-11400 GCA_018252115.1 Milanion marciana | reverse complement strand
CTATGCAAGTTTGGGGGAGGGTGTCTATGGGCGGCAGTGACCATTTAACCATGGCCTGCATGCCCGTTTGCTACTTTTATGTAATAAAATATAAAAGGAGTAGCGCACTAGGCAATGCAATAAAGATTTGATTTGATTTGATTTGATAGGAGCGGAGAAGTGTGCTACTGTGGTAATATCTTAGGTAGTCAGCGGAAAACCATGGCTGGCGTTGTCTCTTCTGCGAGAACGTTATGTTTATATAATATATGTTATCTATGTAACATATATTATATAAACATTCTTCACTAGAGATGTGGAAAAGATGAGAGAAAGTCGACGGACTAAAAGTATTTAAATGTCAGAAATGCAATTCTGATGCTTCACGTTGAATATAGTTGCACTGGTGGTTATTACATGGATCCTGCTTATATCCGATAGCTCAGTCGAGGTAGGAATCAGAACAGCCGGCCAGACTGTCTGGAAACTTCTACCTTGGGTTGACTATCAGTTCTGACTAAAGGTCTTCGGACACCGACTCCAGGAAATAGTGGCGATTAACGACATGGGCCGCCCCATGCCGGTTGCATGTCCCCATCAGTGTTCCCCCACGTAGTAGCCCGTGAGGGTCTGGACTAGCCGGACATACTCGTGGAATCGCAGACATGTACGCAAACGTTCCCGTGACTACATCGTGGCAGGAAAGAAGAGGCCTAGGTTTTTAACTCGACATAACCTCCGTCGGCTTCATGGGGAAAGGTTATTGTGTTAAAAAAATGTCAAAAAAATGTCAAATGGTTGCTCTTCTTTACCACCTTTCGAACAGCGAGACCTCTTGATTAAGGACCCTAATTAGTTATAGACGATCAGTAGGGCTTCGCATGCTAACTAATCGAAGCATCCCAAAATTAAGCACGAGTTAAGTTGACTTAATAGTAAATGTGTTTAAAAATGTCACGAAAAGTTCGGCTATAAAATATTTAAATAATACTTTCAATCAAATATAAAAAATAGGTACATATTTTTTTATCATTTAGTCATTCTACTGACTTGGAGTTAGACAAAAACAATTGCCGGTGGCATAATTATCCACAATAAAACACGTTCCAAGTTCAAATGACATAATTATCATCTAGAATCCAACACGTTCCAAGTTCAAATGCCATAATTATCGTCTAGAATACAACACGTTCCAAGTTCAAGTCAGCAAAGTTCGAAATTCAAACTGTCGCCTCTACCTGTGGAAATTGAGACAAATTGTGCGGAACTCCATGGACGTGCAAAGAGAGAGCACTCCATTTACTCCGTACTTTGTGAAGCTAACGGACACCTCCCGGTGTCGCTACTTTTGCTCAATCGGCCATGACATTTCTGATGACAAAGGGTGCGAACTGCTAAAAGATTTTAGTTCTGATTACTGTTATACCTGCTTATCTCACGTCTTTTTTCGAGACAGCCCGACTAGTTTAAGCCGGTTTGATAGTAATATATAATCATGTGTATAGACACTCAGGAATCGTTCAGTGTACGTCATTTTTTTTACGACATAGAGGTAGCAAACGGGCATGCAGGCCATCTGGCGTTAAATGGTCACTGCCGCCCATAAACAGCCTCTTCCAAACTGTAATAGGACTGGTGTCCTAAGCGAGACTATAGAAGTGTGCGTTGCTACCCCTGAGGCTTAAGATGGACGGCCTCTTTGTCCAGTGAACCGCAAACTGCACCTTTCAAACCGAAACGTAACATTGCTGCTGCTTCACGGCAGAAATAGGTGCAGGGAAGTAACTACGCGGGCGAGCCTGGGACAGACTCTACCACCTTTAAACTGATTAACTAGACTTCGATAGCTCGTTCGAATGTGTAATGGAATAGGCAATGATTAATTACATATATATTTTTAATGCGTTAATAAAGGTTACAAATCACATTATAAATTATAATACTAGGTAAATATATTCATATAGTCTTAAAAATACTGGTTTGTATATACCTATATTTCCCTGTGTCGTGGGTGCCACGGACACACACAAAGGCAGTTACACAAACGCCCAGACCAGTAACAGAAATCCAAATTTATCGTTCAAATTTTTGCAATGCTGGGGATCGAACCAAGTACCCTTCACGTGGCTGACCGGCATGTTTACCATTGCGCCACGGGGATCGTCTATAACATAATGCGAACAGTGTTGAGTTTGTATAGTCTAAAGGTGGTAGAGTCTGACCCAGGCTCGCCCGCGTTGTTACCACTCCGCACCTATTTCTGCCCTGAAGCAGCAGCAATGTTGCGTTTCGGTTTGAAGGGTGCTGTTTGCGGTTCTCTGGACAAAGAGGCATCCCATCTTAAGCTTCCGGGGTAACAACGCACTCTCCTACAGTATCACGTGGGACACCAATCCTATTCGAGATTGGGGGAGGGTGTTTTTATGGGCGGAAGTGACCATTTAACCCCAGATGGCCTGCATGCCCGTTTGCTACCTCTATGTCATAAAAAAGTATTATTTCGTCAATGAATTCTTACTAATTCCGCAGCGGAGCGGTGGCTCGGCTAATCGAATTACCGACGACAGCCAGCCAATGATATAATTTAACTGGTTTCATTTGATCAGACACACCCGGGGCCGGCGATTCAGGTTACTCTGTCACACTAACTACTGACTCTGGTTCACGTCAATGTTATTGGGGTCGAGTTAAGAAATATATGAGCGTTGTGGTATAGAAAAATTGTTTACGCGATTGCAACAAAATAATGTACACTGAGTTAGTTTGATAACGATCAAAGTAAGGGTGTTCTTCATCAATATATTGCTCGCCTGTAACTCAGCTCAATCTTAGGTTTTTACTTCTACTTGGGTGTTTATTTTCAATCTTAGGTTTTTACTTTTACTTGGGTGTTTATTTTCAATCTTAGGTTTTTATTTCTACTTGGGTGTTTATTTTCAATCTTAGGTTTTTACTTTCGTACGTACGTGTAAACATTTCTCGCATTTCTACAACTCATATTATCATTAATTATAATGTTTTAATGAAGAAAGAAACTGCTATTGATTTTAATAACATGATTATAGCTACTTCAAATCATTTTAAAACATTTATTCAAAATGTTATTAATTCCTGAAACTACATTTATGAATAATCTTTCTAAACATTTCTGATATGAGAGCGACATCTACTCCAGCGCTGTACATTAATGGTTTGGTGATGAAACCAAGTGGTCTAAAAATTTATACTTAACTTTTATTGTTTGATAAAAACCTTGCTGTCACGTTTACTGTCATACTTTAGCGGCAAACATTGCCACAGTCGACTTTCGAGCGGCGTGAACTCATTATTCATTATAGGACCTTGAATAGGCCCGAAATAACTCGCGTTATCCCGAAACCATACGTAAGGTAAGCCAGTTCAATAGTATACATTTAAAGAAACTCACTAAAGACCGAACGTTATTACCAGCATGGACCAAGACTTCGTAATCCCTAACTCTCTTAATATCGATACGAAATCCATATATCATTTTTGACACCCAATGCATTGTATTCTATCGGCTAAGCTTATTACATAACGTATCGTTATCCAACCGGCATGGTTGACAACCAAATAAGCGGCCAATGTTTGTGAAGAGTGTCGCAATCTGTCGGAAGTTTCGACACCAGTCTTAGACACCAAATTATAGACAGTTATAGACAGATTTTAACAGAGAATTGGTGTGCAGGTGTTTGCTTTGCATTACAACCAGTATTATTCCAAATGTGTATGTACCTTGTATTAGTATTGGGGAGATTGTTTTCTTACTTTGTGAACGTAGTCGATAGGACAGGGTGTACAGAAAAACTTAATGAATAAGCCTGTTTAACATAATTTCTTGCCTGTAAATAAATAAATAATTAGAAAAGAAAACTATTGCGTTTGGTTCTTGGATTATTTATTCCAGAGAGTCAAGTGATAAGTTTACTATATTGTCTATTGAATAAAGTGAAAATAAGTGATTACTATCTTTCACTGGACACATAGCTAATCTTAATCAAGATCAATGTCCTATGCTGGCTGGAAGAATATTTTCATCTCCTGAAGCCTAAAATGGATGGATCCTTGCATCATTTGTCTTTGTCACAAAGGTTTCACGTAAATCCCATAAATACGTGTCACATAAATATATGTATTTCTTCTTCAAATCTTGTAAATGTAAAAAGGCATTTTGTATCTTTATGCTGTTACAAGAGCATGACAGTTAAGTAGAGCATCACAAAAAGCAGAAATTCTAATACTAAAATGTAATTACAACGGTAAAATAAAAATAAAACTCAAATTACTTCTGATAAAAGATAAAACCAAAAAAGCAAGCTAATAATTGATTTACCTGTAATTGGTTTACTTCTTAAATGTTAACACCAATTAAATCGAGATTATTTAATCAACGTTATCAACCTTTACTTATATAACCCCACTATCTAAATCGATCTAGTTTCCATTACGCTAGAAACTTGTATGATACTTGAATGTGTGTCTTACGTCCTGAGCGAGTACCGATGTCGGCCGCTTGTCCGAGCGATCACATGTAATAGATCTCGTGATGGTTTTTATGCGTGCTGCTAGCTGTTATGATTGATAACCGGTGTGACATACTCTACTTCGGGTAGCTCATACATCGGGTAGCGCTACAATTACAAAACCACACTCGCTTCCGTTTTTAATCCTTCCATTTATTTCGGAGCTCCATTATTCTTAGAGAGGGATTAGAGAAGATTCCTTTTTCAAATTCGGTGGTTATTAGGATGTTGTTCCTTTTTTAAAACGTTAAAAGACAGTCTTTGTTCGTCAGTGTTAGCATTGTGGCCTGCGTTTATAATCTGTAAGTTTTTGTAACACGCTTTTTTATATACATCTGTATAAGAACGAACAAACGTCATACGTCTAATGTATTTATTATTAAATCGCTTTACCATATATTTAATGTTCAGATATCCTGTCTAGTGTCTATTATATTTAAGACTTCGATTAGAGCTTATTTTGAAGATGGTGGAGGTATTACCTCGAATAGGCCCGAAAAGTCATTAAACGTAAGCCTTCGTCTTCCAAGAAACTCTCGAGGCACAAGCTTCTGATATTCCTCAACGTTTATATCTACAATCAGTCGCAAACATTTGCAATCAGCCGCAAACATTTGCAATCAGCCGCAGACATTTGCAATCAGTCGCAACGGTCGCAAGTCATAATCCTCTCACGACCGCCACCCATCGGAGGCGATTGCGATCGCTCGAAGATTTCGTCTCGATATTACTCATACGTTTGACACGATTCCACCAACGTATTACGCTAATCCGTATCTTGAGTAGTTTTGAAAGTGTTCCAATGCAAACTCATTATTTACATTGATTATGTTGCACATTAGCGCCAATGTGAGATATTTTTTGTGTGATGTGATGTTTAGATGCGATATTTGTTATGCGTTCATCCGTACTACAAATGTCAATATTTTTTATACAGTAATATAACACTTGCAGTGATAGTATGCTTCTTTTTTTTATTTATTTTAGACACTCCAACAGCATTAACACAAAACAATAATACTTAATCATTTTAAAAATAAATACCAATGTGTAACACCTTTACAGGAGTGTTCAGCATTTACAAAATATAAAACGATACTAAAAGAAAGAAAGAATTAACAAAATAAAATAAACTATTATGAACAATTTGAAATAAAAATTTACGATTCTAAGTATAAAAATCAAATGAATTAAATTAAATAGTTGGACTTAAATTTGTGATAACGATTATAAACATATATGTTTCAGTTTCTTTTTAAATTTAGTGTTGTTGTCGTGAAAAATATCAATGTCATTTGAATGCATTTCATTATATGCACTCATCAACCTATTAATAGGACAGAATCTACCCAAATTAGTTCTGTGCCGGATTAAAGAAAACAGTTTTTTTATTGGATACCGCGGCAAGCTTCTTGGTACAGTTAGTTTTATTTGATTGACCACATCCGGTGCAATAAGAGTGTTGTTTATTATTTTATGTAGTGTAATGAGGTCTATTACTTTACGACGATTCTCGAGAGTGTCAAGATGGAAATGTAACAAGCGAGTTGAATAATCAGAACGGTACGGGCAAAGGCTGTCTTTGTATGCTAAAAATTTGGTAAACTTTTTTTGTATTTTTTCAATTCTTTGAACGTGTATTTTATAAGATGGATTCCATACTACTGATACATATTCTAAGTTGCTACGAATCAAAGCATTGTACAAATAAATAACTGTGCTAGTTTTCCTAAAATCCTTACAAGTTCTTTTTACGAAACCAAATAATTTCCATGCTTTTGTTACTATGTTATTTATATGCTCTTTATATGTCAAGGCGTTATCCACTATTACACCAAGATCTCTAACTTTTTCTACCTCTTCCAAAGCTTCATTTCCTATCAAGTATCTTGGATTAATACGTAAACGTTTCCTTGTGAAATTTATAGTGAGACATTTTTTTGCGTTTAGTGACATGTTGTTATTATTACACCATGATACAATAGCATTTAAATCTTTTTGAATTAAATCTACATCATCTTGATTTTTAATTATTTTATATATTTTTAAATCGTCAGCGAATAGCAAGCACTTGCTGTGCTGTATGTGGCGTGTAATGTCATTAATAAAAAGCACAAAAAGAATGGGCCCTAGGTGGGATCCCTGAGGAACTCCAGACGTAGCCAAGAACACCGATGATTGGAACCCGTTAACAGTTACTCTCATCTCTCTCTCCTGAAGGTATGATTTGAACCATACCAAGAGACTACCATGGATACCGTAATTATTCAGTTTTGCTAACAATATGTTATGGTCTACTTTGTCGAAAGCACTCGAAAAATCTGTATAAATAGCATGAACCTGAGCGCCGACATCAACAGATAAAGACAAGTCTGTGACGTATGAAATTAAGTTAGATACTACAGACTTAGATTTACAAAAACCATGCTGGAAGTCACTGATTATATTTTTACAGTGAGACGACAGTATAGGGTGGACTACCAACTCAAATATCTTAGAAAACAAGTTTAAAATTGATACCGGTCTGTAATTCTTAATATCACCTTTATTGCCTTTTTTGTAGATAGGCATAATATTGGCCATCTTCCAAACTGAAGGAAAAACTGCAGTGCTAAGAGATTTTTCAAATATAAGTTTTAAAGGCAAAGTTAGGTACTTGTGTGTCATTTTAATGAAAAATGGTGGGATTCCATCAGGGCCGGCACCCTTACTAGCATCTAATGACTTTAGTATTTTTTCAATGGTTCGCTCGTCTACACTTACACTGTGAAGACAAGTAAATGAAGAATAGTCAATATTATAATCTTGCACTTTTGAATTATTTATGGTAAATACTGATGCAAATTGCTTAGCAAAAAGTTCACAAATGTCAAAGCCTGAGCTCGCCATGGTGTTATCCAATCTCATCTCTGAAGGCATGTCACTGCTCCCACCTCGGCGCTGTTTTACGTAGGACCAAAATCTTTTTGTATTTTTGCACTGATATATTGATTTTTCTACATCTTCGATATGTTTTAAGTAGCAAGATTTCATTAGCTTGTCAACACGCGTATTACATAATTTAAACTCAATACCATCGCGAGGGTTGTTATATAATTTGAATTTTTTCCTAATTTTATCCTTTTCATTTATTAACGTTATTAGATCTCGCGTAAACCAAACTGGATATTTGAGGGAACGTTTTTTCGTTTTTGGAATAGTTGTGTCTATTATGGAATTAAGAATTCTGTAGAATTTAGCTACCATTTCATTGACATTATCCACACAACGAAACTCTGTACTCCAGTCAACTTGACTCAATTTTGCATTGATTATAGAATAATCTCCTTTTTTAAAGTTATGAGTAGCAAAAATTCTTTGTGCGAGAGTTGCTGATTTGGGCTGTAACTGCAATTCAACCTCCAATGCAGGATGATGTGAGTCAAGTTTACATAGAGGATCATGACAACTTGATACTGAAACACCATTAAAATTACACATCACTAAATCAAGTATTCTATTATTACAATTTTCATTACTATTGAACTGCATTAAATTGTTTAGCGACATAAAGTCAATTAGCGAAAACCCTAACTCATTACAATAGTTATTAGGTAATACTCGTCCATTAGTAGCACTTGCTTTCCAATTAATAAAACCTAGGTTAAAATCGCCCATGATTAAACACTCTTTTGAACATGATTGCATAACTGTACTAATATTATCAAAAATGGAATTTAGAACATTAACCGAAACAGGTGGTGGAATATAGACACCGCAGAGTACAATTTCCCTAATATTATCGTCCTTGCAGTACTGCACTGATACCCAGAGGTCCTCGTTTGGGCTTTCAAAATGATCTACACGCTTAGATCTTAATGACTTCAATACCGCGATGAGGACTCCTCCACCTACTTTACATGATGAACTTGATGTTTGACGATCTCTTCTGTAGATGGTATAATCAGCATTTAATATTTCCTTATCTTGAACGGTATTATCTAACCATGTTTCCGTGGCAACTATTACATCATAGTTATTCTTGAGAGATGCAAGATGTAAATCAGTGAGTTTAGTTTTAATTCCACGAAAATTTTGGTAGTAGATACGGAATTTTACAGTAAATTTACGGTATTTGTTTTTTTTTTTTTTTGGGAAAGTTAGATATTGTTCAGACTGTCGTAGCATTTTATCTGCTTAGCAGGTGATTGGTCATCTTTACGTATAAATATGCGTCCATTTCTAATCCACACGTACTTGAATCCTTTCTCACGAGCGAAATGCCTGGTATGAGCGTGAAGTGCTTTGTAGTGTGGCGAAAGATGTTCAGATACGTAAACAGGTGAACTATTGCCGCCGTACCCTAGATGTGAAGTATTCAGCTTTTGCTTTGGATTAAGTTTATTAAATTTAGAGACTGCAGCTAAAAGTCCATCCCTAGTTCTCGTGTTTGACAACCTAATCACAATGCTGCGGGGTCTGTCACTCGAATCATTAATTTTTCTAACTCTGCTGCAGGCATGTACATCCTTCTCCTCCAGAGAAAATGAGATAATGGAACTTAGTTGTTTAGCCATATTCATCAAATTCTCAGACTTATTCTCCGGTACTCCGTTAATTTCGATGTTCGTTTCACGACTGTGTTGTTCAAGCAGATTTAAACGAGATGACATTTCGTTTATTTTAGTTGTCAGAATTGTGTTATCTTTTGTTAAACATTTTATCTTTTCTTCTGATTCAGTGATATGACATTTTATGCGATCATACTCGGCGCTTAAAAATTCTAGACTAGAACTAATGTCCTTTAAAGATGCTAACTCCTCACGAATCGCTGCAAACTCCTTACTTAATATGGCTTGCACAGCAGATTTAACGGACTCCTTGACGGTGTTTTGAATTTCGCTACGAATCATTGACATTAGTTCGGTGCCGATCGGCGAGGATGTTGGCTTAGTAGGTAGTTGTGTCTTCTTTCGTGTTGTAACGTTACTGTCCAGATCCGTTACTTTTTGTTCACCAACAAGTACATCCGAAATGCATGAAGTTAAATGATCACGAGTTGGGCGAACAGGTGTGTCGTCGTTATTATTCTTTTTTTTCTTGTTTAAGCATATGTGACATGTCCATTTACTCTTATATTCCTTAGTCATACTTTTAAAACGCGCCGATGTAACATTTGCACAATCAATGTCGTATAGATCGTTACATAAAGAACATGTCATAAATTCCTTGCTAAGAATACTGTTTAAACAGCCAGCGCAAGATTTTTGTTTTGCAGCCATTTCAAATAGGTAATTATTTTTCTGATGACCAAGTAGGCCGTTAAAGCGGCTTGCAAACAGACGGTATTGTTCTATGCCGTTCAAAATAACAAAAATTTTTTAGCGCTGCAAAGCGCTGCGATTGTAATTAATGTGCAGCTAAACGCAGTGAGCGAATACAGATCGTCGCGAGAAGAAGGTCGTAAACGCCATGCAGATTGCGTCGCTTACGCGTTATGATGAACGGCGCTCGTCAATGACAAGTTCGAAATCTGTTTTGAATTTATTATCACTGGTATTGTAATAAATTGCAAATTTACTCCATATGACTTTTGAATTCGCAATCCAAAATAGTGTGCACTGTTCATTTACACTTTAACTTCACTATACACTATGATTTGATAAGGATAAAACTGATTTAGACACCAGTTAACATTAAATTAACGGGAGCAGTTTCAAAACGGGTGCGTATCGTTCGCGTTCCGCGGGTGGATCACGCGGGTGGATGTATAATAAAATATATAATAAATAATGTGATAATAAATAAACGTGGATAATAAAGTTAATAAGTTTTAGAGACAGTAGAACGTGTTGTCAGCCTCGAATGCGAAAGCTATTTCCTGTGTGTGTTCTGTATTATATAAGTTTGAAGTGTTGTTGTGTTACATTGGATTTTTTTATTTCGTAGAGATAAACTTGGGTCATGCAGGCCATCTGGTGTTAAATGGTCACTGCATCCTTATTTAAACTAGCGTAGGACCGATGTCTGTTGAGGCTTAAGTTGGTATACCTCACTGTTCTGTTTGTGTCTCAGCCCCAGCACCCTTCGAACTGCAACTTCTATTTCAGGACAGAAATAGGTACAGTGGTGGTGCTACGTGGGCGATCTTAAACTATACGACCTTTACATAATAATCAAACTTTAATTTTATTTTTTATTTTTTTAATTCGTCAATGTTAATTTTAATGTTATTAATTGAAGCGACAATTTATGTACGAGCAAAGCTGTACATTGACCTCTGCGTTACCGACACCCGCTATTTATATACATATATGCACATCAGCATTTTTATTAGTCAGTAAGACAATTATGTATGTAATATTTTCAGTAGCAATAAACACGTTCTTACGGCACGACGTCTACTTATTTGAAACAAACAACAATCTCCTTCCGAATAACATTAATGTAACAACAACATACTGTTGGGACTCTAATAACTCTATCTATCTATATCTCTATATATCTATCTATAACTGTTACCGCTCCCGACTATGTCTTGCACTCCACAACAATACGAGCGCTGATATTGCGCCGGAAAATTGAAACTGTGTAGCTGCCCTGCATCGACAAATGAGAAAATCCTATGTCTTTGTTGCCAGTTGATTAATGAACAATTGAATTTTAATCGCAGATTTCTGTCGAGTTTAAATATCGTGTTTGTAGGCAGTCGGTTTTTTTAACACGCTATGTCAGCTTGGGTTGTATGTATGTGCATAATTAAAATAAATTTTAAATAAGACATGATTACTATTAAACCGGCTTACCTCACGTCTATTTTCGGGACAGCCCGACTAGCCGGCTTAATAGTAATGTGTATAGACACTCACCAATCGTTCAGTGATCAACATACAATCGG